>VWYP01030140.1:0-45494 GCA_013400435.1 Pycnonotus jocosus
GCTTTACAACATTTATTATTGCTCTGCAGTGCAAATATGAGCGTAAATAAATAATTTTGAACTGCATTATCAGGCAAATGTAGCTGTTGGGATGAATACATTGGTTTTGTGTGAGTATTTCTTCATCTGCTCTGACATTATTCACAATTCAGTAATTAACTGATAACTACTGACTTATTGTTCAATCTCTTAGAACATTTTCAAAATGGGATATGTGCCTAGGACTAGATCTACAGCCCTCATTAAGGGCTAAATTCACGAGACATCACAGTGCTGGTTGTTTCCAGCCCCTTCAGCCTCAAACACCTGCTGCAGGAATGTACAACCACATTTTTAGGCTGCTAAAAATGGGGGCAGTTGGGTCCAAAAACAGGTCCAGAAAAGCGTGTATAAGGTGAAAGAAGGCTGGGTCATCCAAAGCAGCCTCTTCAAACAGCAGTGGATCTCAGTCTCAGTGAAGGTAGAGACAGAAAAGAGGGTTAAACTCACCCCATAACAACAGAAGTTCTCTTTGTTACAAGGCCTTTTAATAGGTTTTTAGCCAATAAGCAGGTGCTAAAATCTTACAAGTGTCTCCTTAAACCAATCACCAAACACTACAGTATACCTTGCAACACACAATAGTTTCTTATTCTATATTTTTTACAACTCAAAAAACTTTCTATGCTGCAAATATCTCAAAATCTAAAATTCAACTCTATTTCAAACCTCTATCTACATAAACTTATTACAACACTGGAAAGGTCCTCTACTGTTTCAGTCCCCACAATGGATGCAGAAGTGTCAAACCCTGATCCTCTGCCATGCTTTGTCCAACCCTGAGCCTTTTTGGGTTGGATAACCACGTCCATCCCCCCTCACAACACATGGTGAAGGAAAAAGCCACTTCTGCCTCTTTCTTCCCATCACATTGATAAATGCCCAGAGGGTTTAGACAGGGCTGTGAAAGATCTGGGTTTTCATTCCTGCTTTGTAAAAAAAATAAACAGTGTGGATCTGTGGCTTGCCATGAACCTCCCAGCCAGATGGGTGCTGCTGGGTGAATCTCTCACAGGCCCATCCATCCCACTCTGCCTGTCAGGAATAAGAATTAAAGGTAACAAAAAACCCCAACCCCTCCCCCCCCCAAAAAAAAAAACAAAAAAAAAGGGGGGGGGGATGGAAAACACAAGGATTGGCACAGCTCTGTTCTCTGCTGGCAGTGGGACCTGTTGGGAAGTGGAGGAACCCAAGGGCTGCTCCCTGCTCCAGGGAATCCTCATCACAGCGTGGCCACAGAGCTACACAGGTGTGTAGCTGCACCTAGACTGGTGCAAGTCTGCTCCCCATTGGCTGCAAATCCTCACTCACGGCTCGTTTTCCTCCTTGGTCTAATGTATGTTTATTATTCCATGCAAAGCTTCAACAAGAAGGACTGAGCAAGATCACAATTCCCGAATACCTGTTAGCATAATGGTTGGAGTTTTCCCCTGGAAGATGCAGGCTTGTTTATGCTCTGCGAGAGAAAAGAATTGAACCCACATTTCCCATATGAATGCTCTAATCAGTGAACCCATTTAGCAGAAGAATGGAGCCAATCTAGCAGGAGTGCTCAGAAAATGAGTAACGGGACAGGTCCTGCCAGCCAGAGACATTGAAGAGTGGCTGAGGTGTCTGCCTTCTGCTGCTGCTGAGTCTGACCCTCATTCCATGCTTTGATCAGGGATCATTCCTTCCTTCCCTGAGTCAGGCTAACAGACTGTTTTGCAATTGCAGCATGTAGGAATTGACCCTCCTTACAAGATTTTTCTTTGCTACAGAGACTGCAAGGGTAGACTTAGCATCTGGAGCACAGTGCTGCTTTTCGCCTTTACTCCCTTCAGCACATTTGTTTCGAAATAGCTGTAGGAATTAGCATTACATCTACTGCCAGGAAACCAGAGTTTGTCAACACTCTCTGGTGGAACACCTTCCATTGCTCAAATGCTGGTTTGCTGAAAACTGCCCATCAGCCACTTCCATCTAAGAGATAACACTAAAAAGGGCTTCCACTTTTCTTGGGTTGCTTGTTTGTCTGATTGATTTTAACAAAAGATAGTGTTTATATAAAGTAAAATTTATTTAAATTGGAGAGATATATTAGTATTTTTTCACACCTATGTAAGACTGTGTGACTCCCTTGTTCTCCAGGTATGTCTTTATAGAATCTTTTTCAGATGCATCACAAAGTCATCTGGGATTAGATACTCAATTTCCTAAACTTGCCAAGTTAGTTGCACCCTAATATTTTACTGGAACCTGTTTCAACAACTCCTACCAGCGTTTAGAAAGATTCTTGTAATTTTTCAGCTGCAGTTTTTCCAGGGGCAGTAGGAAACTTTTTTTTCCCCCTCTCACCACAATACTCTAAATCTTAAGAATTTTAGCTCCTCTAGGTCTTTGACCTTCATCCTTTTGCTATATTTATAAAAATATTCAAACATTTTACCCACAGTGTTAGACAAGCCGAGTTCAAAATTTTGGGGAACTTCTGTTCTCCCATGTCAAACTAATTGAAAAGTATTCAATTACTGCAATAGGCTCAGCCTATTACACCCACCCTCCTGGCCTTAGGACGTGTTAGCTTGCTTCCAGCACTGTCCTGAGCTGTGGCTGCAGTGCTGCAGAGGAGCTTGGAGCACAGACACTCAGCTTCTTAGAGCATTTTTAATATTCTCTTATGAGGCAGGGACTCCCTTCTGCTGACCAACCTACTGGTACTTTTTTCTATTTGCATTCATATTTTTTGTACAGGATGACCTGAATTATACTCAGCATTCCAGGTCTCATCAGGTGTTTTAGGCTTGCACAGTATCATTAATTACCTTTCCAGCTCCAATGCCTGCATTTCCCTGTCTTGTTGCTGCCTCACATTTGTGGTTCACATTCATTCTTCCTTCTCCTTGTCCTGTTTGGTGCAGACCATACAGAGCAACTGGGGGATTTTTGGCTCCTAAAACCCTTGTACTTCCACTTGCTCACTCTTTTTTTTTCGTTCTAGATGTGGTTCTAATCTTGTTCCATAGTGCCCATGTCTCCCAAAATTGTCATGNCAGCATACAGAGCAACTGGGAGATTTTTGGCTCCTAAACCCCTTGTACTCCCATGTCTCCCAAAATTGTCATGAACATTCTCTAGTGTTTTGCTCTTGTTGTTAAGCTGGATTCAGCAGGGAAAGAAGGAAATTAAACCAACTTGAAGCAGAACAAGCCACAGCAGTCCTGCCTTCAGCCACAATCTTGTCTGCAGCACTGGTAGGAAAGGTTTCCCACTTCTCTCTAAAAGCCACACTGCTCTTGTGTTCCAGTCTAAAGAGAAGTTTCTCAGCTCACTCAGCATGTTACTTTTATTCAATACATTTTCTATGTAAAAATTAAGGTTTACATTAATGTTCTCTCTATGTACCAGCTCTCTGTGGAGTCTGCTCCAGTGATCCTGTAGTTCTCTTTATCTGAACATATTGACATGTTTAATTTTACATCAGTGAGATACATAAAAATTGTTTTTCCTGCCTGTGCTAAACTTCAGCCTCCTGCTTTGCCCTTACCTGCTCAATATTTTTACCATTACTCAGAGCTGATGACAGCTTCTCACTTAGTTGATAGACCGAATTTTAATTTATTTTTGCTGAAATATAAAAATTATTTATTTCAGAATATCTGATTTTCTATGGGGAAAAAGATCAGTTCTTCAAAACTAAAAAATATGCATTCTGGAGTGGAAGTAGGGGCTGCATGATAAATGATGATTCCTCTTCGCAGAAGTTTAGAAAGGCTCAGATTAGCACAGAATTTTTAGTACTATTCTGGGACCACAAATACTATAAAGCCTTGCAAGACAAACTTGACAGAAGACCTGGTACCAAAATGTGCATAGTTTGTATAGATTCTGTCAGGCAAAAGAGTGAAGCGTTCTAGGGACACCTATTCTCTCTACTAACAATTAGCAAACTTCATAATGAGCTGATCAGCTGACAATACCTACAGAAAAACAGATGGTAACAATATTTGGCTACCTCCAAAAAACTATCAAAGCCCAAAATTTACAAAGCAAGAAGTTTGAAGTCAAACAGCACTCCCCGGAAAATTTTAGTAGCAGAAATGTCTCTTGGCAATTCGAAGAAGTGATATGGGGAGTATTCAAATCATCTCACAGGGCTCCAGCTACATATCTTGCATTGACTGCAGTGGGAACCACGCAGTGAAATCCCCACTTACTGCTTTGAAAATGTACCCCTCAGTGTTTTGTGTCATGCTGAGAGACAGAGCAGTGATCCAAGGTCCAGATCCACAGCAGGTAGCAGCGCACACAATGTGCCAGAGTTCTGTTAGGCACCACTGTGTTAAAATATGCAGGTTTTAACTTAAAATGACAGAAATCAAGGGCATTTCAAATGAAGGCTCCTAACGGCCTCCTCCCCTTTGTCCCATTTAGTGACGGTCATACCTTCAGAGCTCTGATATGTAAAGTTGGGTTTTTTTGTCTTCTTCCTTCCCTCTTTTCTATCCTGCCCTCTATATGACCTCTCTCCTAATTGGAATATATCTTGTTTTTCGATAATAGAATTTCCCCAGGAGATAGTCAATTTTTAGAGCTGAAAATTAATTTACTGGCCCTGCTTGATTGCATGCATCAGATATGTTTGTCTTTTACTACATAGTGACCTTCTTCTCCCCTCTCCCTTCACATCTTCATAGCTAGGAATTCACTTCAGAGTCAGATAGCATGCCTTTTTACTCTGTGAGCCAGGTATTTGTGTCATGCTTTTCAGGTGCTGCTGTTTGCCCACCAAGAGTGCTCCTGGAGTTGTGTCCCAGTCAAAAGGTTGGGAATTCAGTCATTCCTTGTACTACACCTGGTGGGACTCTGGCCTTTCTGATTTTGTAGCAGCTTCCAGTTCATGTGCATAGAAGTGACCAGTGCAGAGAATGGGGTCCATGCCACTCAGAGATATGTTTCCCTTGCAATTTGGTACTTCACTCATGAGCCTGTTCATAGCCCCACAGGACCTCTCTCCTGGGTTTTTAAAATGAAATTGGAAAATGAGATTGAAAAGGTAAGTCCACACAGTTTGTAGTCACATTATGTGGACGCAGTGGATGTGTTTCCTTCCAGTCCCTCTAATATCTACCAAAAAAAGAAGTCTCTTCCTTTCATAAGACGCCTTAAGAATGATAGCCTAAATGTAATTAATTTTCCCATTTCATCAGTCGAGATTTCTGTTTTTCAAGAATCCTAGCATGTTTCCATGAAATATACTTCTTTGCAGGGCCAATCTTTTATTTTGTTCAGCTGATGATGTACTGGAGTGCTCAAATTGAAATGAAAAGTTGAGCAAACACAGATGCTGTTCAGAGCCGCACGTTTGCTCACGCTCAGTGCTAAGGACACTCCTGAAATGTTATTTTGATGAGTTTATTTAAGACAGTGAGTGTGAGATTCACCTCATGTAGACTTAGATGGCCACAGCATAAATTTTTACACCTCAGCTGGGCATCCTCAGTGCCCTTCCTACTCAGTAAAGAAGAATAGGTAAATTTAGCTCATAGCTTATCCAACCTGTTTTGGACATTTCCAATCTTTGCATCCTCAAATCACTCCAGGGAATATAAAAGGAGTCGAAGTGGCTGTATCAGATCTAGGTGCCAGCAACTGTTGGATTTTCTGATTAAATGGATCCCACTCAAAGCTGCCAGGAATCATCTTCCACAAAGTGAAATCTGTGTGGTTTCCTTTAAAAAAACTTGATCACCCCATTAAATGATCCTAACAATGCGCTTTCTGCTGGGGCTCAGCACCCAGCTGAGGATAGAGAAGTTTTTCAGAGCAATCTATAACAAGTCCATCTCAATGACTGGTTTCTCCCAACTTCCAAATGTTGTCATGGTCAGCCAATGAGCACATTCAGGTTGCTTTAAATAAGATCCTGGATTTTATGTGCACACAGACACACTCATTTGAGATAGTTACTTGCAACAGCTGAACTCAGTGGCCCATCAAACATAAAAAAAGGTTGTTCTTTAAACTGAGTCATCCTGGCCTGTTTGGATAGACACTGAAGTCAGCATCCCACACTAAAAGGGAAGTCTTTGGGAGCACTTTGAGCAAGTGGTACAAACTTTACAAATGTCATTAAAGAGTTGTTAATCAGGTGAGCTGGATGTTAATTAGGTGAGTTGGATAGCAGCAACAGTCAAGTTGAAAGAACCTGGTTATCTCAAAGAGTAAGCAAAGGAGAAGATGAGTGTGCATACACAGATACCTTGCTGAGAAATATCCAGCAGATCCAGGTGTTTGGTGGCTATCAGATTTCTATTCTAGGCCTTGTTCTGAATCTCTGTAGACCAGCACAGCTCTGCTCCATAATCAGAGAGCTCTGCCAGTTTATGTCAGGTGAGAATGTCATCCCCAGGAAGAACAAATAGAAAAAAGAACCACAATAAGATCTCTGGGAGTGAACTTTTATCTGTTTAATGGAGGTGTGCCTAATCTTTCACAGTCCAAGAGCAAAGAAAATAAAATGTACAATGTCAAAATGCTGCAAGCTTTTAAAACCACTTACATTAGTATTTCACTGATGTTTTTATTAGAATTCCAGCCAAAAGAAGGCAATACAAGATTAAAATTTGCTGATCATTTGTGGGAGGTTAAACACCGATAAATATTTGGAAACTCATTTATATAACACTGCAGCATGGTTTAGGTCCTTTGTGGGTAACTAACTTTTGTTGGGGAAAAATAGCAGTAGCAAAACACCATTACCTTGCACAACACTTATTAAACACAAAACCTTACAGCCAGCCTCCTACCACCAGACCTTTATATCTAATGCCTGCATGCCCAGGCTCCAGCTCTTGGTTTCTAAGTTTGGTAGGATCCTCAGTGTGCCACTTTACACAGTGACAGGGTGTTACTGGCTCCCTAAAAGTGTCAGCTGCCCCAGGTGAGTTGGGAGCCCATCACCACAGAGGGTGTCAGGTGGTTTAGGAACCAGGCTCATCCCATTTCCTGTTGTCTCATGGGGACAGGAGAGCTTTTGTGAGAAGTTCTTAGAAGTATAACACACCACATTGGAGAGGGAGGAAGGGGGTGAGTTATAACTCAGGTTGTTCTCTGCCTTCTGCTCTTTCATATCAGTTGCTATTGATGTTTTCTTCTCGCTGCTAAGGATGTACAAGTGAAGCTCACAGGTAGGAGTGGAAGTAATTCAGCCTGTAGTTTCTCCTCTGCAGTCTGAAAGAAACAGAAACAGCTTCACACACAAGTCTGTTAAGCTCCCAAGTAAAACTTTAGCCTTCTCCAGTACCTCTAAAATCTCCACTGGTTACTTTATCATTTGACAGTTTCAGCACAGCTGATAAAGAGTCTGTTATGCAAAAAAACACCCCACTTCTTTTATGCTTTTTCCTCATTTTCCCACCTGCTCTCTCCATGTATGTCTGGTTTTTCTCTTGTCATAAATATGCTTTTGTAATTGTGGCCCAAAGAGTGTCTTCATTTGTAGACCACCTGGATTAATGGAACCTAAATCTCTGATTGCTAGTCCTCAAATTCTATATTATAAAGAACTTATGAAACAATTTCAAAATATCTGTCATTTGGAGAAATCACCCTGAATTTAGATCTCTATCTTAAAAAAACCTCTAAAACAAAATGGTTACTTCTCTAGAAATTCTTGTAGATAAAAATAAAATTAAAATTCCGTCCAAAAAAGCAGGTTTTATATAACTCAGTGTTCGAAAATGTTTGCTTCTGGCTGACAATTTGTATGCAAATGAAAAAAACAGAGCTATAGCTGATGCTCTCCTGTAACCTTCATAGTGTTTCTCACTGAGTGTCTTTAGAGTAAAGTGTGATGCTTTTGTCAGAATTACCAACATTTTTAAATAAGTAATTCAGAGAGGAATTAAAATGACCTTCTGCACCTTAAAAGGGCAACGAAAAGGGAGGAGATGGAAAAAAGTAAATCCGTGCATTCCCATTATGAGTAAAGTATATTTATTTAAATCAGGCAACTCCACAGAGCATCACATGAGCTAATACTTCATTGCCACTAGTTTGAAAGCCCCACTCCTCAAAGGGGAAGAGGCTTTTTTTCAGCAGCCACCCACTCTGGGAGCATCCCTGCGTTATTTGCAGAGAAATACATGGAGAACATCTCTGAGGGTAAACACATAGTTTTGCATAAGAGAGGTCCTCTCCATTCTCACTGAAGATTGCACAGCTTCAAGACATTTTGCAATTCACAGAGTTCTGATCCTCAGGTGTTACTTAGTAGTGAGTCAAGAATTCTCTAGGAAAAAAAATATTCAAAATTTTCCTGATGTATACATCTTCTCCTAAAAAAAAAAAAAAAGAAAGAAAAACAAACAAAAGCATCTGTGGCTTCTTCTTTGTTTCATCCTACTGTTTCCATTACTGATTTAAAGAAGACGTACACTGGGACCCATAACAATGTGTCTACAAAATTTATTAATGGTCATGTTTCAACACCAGATGAGTTTATTCTGAGTTTACTATTTGGAGCGTGTTGCCTGTCTCAGTTTTTGTTTCTCACAACCAGCCAGACCATTGTATCAATAACAGCAAACAGGCAAGAACACTTTCAAATCTTAATTATTTTGCTTCTCTTTGGGATCACAAAGTCCTCGAGTTTTAGAAGGGTTGAGGTCCAAATTAACAGAAGATTAATCTGTAGTGTTATAACAGATCAGCTTTTACACAGAGCAGAATACGATCTGTGGGTGCTGTTGAAATGCACATTAAAAAATCAGTGAAAGATGTGCAAAACTCTGAGGAGTAGAAACAAACTCTGTATTAATGTCTGAAAAGCGGATGTGCTAAAAAGATTTAGCATCTTGTCAATGACGATTTCGCTCCGATGCTGAGCAGATCAGAGCACAATTAGTCCTGCTAGCTGGCTGAGGCTCTGGGCTGAGCTCCTTGCCTTGTTTTAAAAACTGGCCCTCAAACTTTTAGCAATCAGCTCTCAGAGCTGGAGGATGAAGGAGAAGCACTGAGAGCCTTGTTCTTCGGGCTCAGCTGACTTGTTCATGTTCCAGGGTGCAGAAGCTCCGCCGGGCATTTCCTCTCCGGAATTCTTAGGGATGTAGTGCGAAGGGAATTTTATGTATTTTATGGGAAGGGAAAGCCGGTGTCCCTGCCTTGCTTTCACATTCCTGCTGACACCCAGTGGCTTCCCGACACAACTGCACAACCTCCTCAGCAGCCACGGGATAATGAAAAGTCACAGCAGCATTTCAAGGAATTTCAGCGAATCTCGCTGACACCGAAGTTTTCTTCCTTTTTAGTCACTTTTTAGAGGGATTTTCCCCTTTTTAGAGGGGAAAAAAAAATATTAAAAAAACCAAGGAAGTGGCTTGTTTGGAAACACGCTGCAGGACAGCACCCAGGCTGTGACAGTCCTCCTCCATTGTTTGGGACCTGGATCCGGCTTTGGAAAGCATAAATGACCTCAGAAAAAAAGAAACCCAGCGGAGAAGAGCCCTCTGACTCTTGCCTTTTCATGCAAGAAGAGGTGAGGAATCGTGTTGTGACCGCAAAAGGCATTTGAGCATAAACCAATTTTTCACAGTACAATATGCCATCACCTCCAACCACCAAAAGTTTTCATGTACAGTTTGGAGAAAAGAAAAGGGGGGAAAAAATCCTTTCCAGTGCTTCAATTTTCTGTAAAATAAGGTGATTTCCTATAGAAACAAATTTCATACCCTGCCAAGTGTGAGTACTGGGCCCTCAATATTAGTGGATGTTTGATATTTTCTTTTGGTTCCTCTCAGCCTTTGGTAAAAGTCCCAAAATAAAAGAGCCCAGCTAAGGATCTTAAGCCTGGCCTATTATTGGTTTCTCAACAACAGCCTTTTCTGCTTTTGGAGACAGCTGCCTTGTAACTCGTTCTAAGCGAAAGAGGAATGGGATTTGTATAAAATCCCAGGCATTTGTATAAAAACTCATTTATGTGCAGGATTCAGCTTTGTGAATGTAAACAGCAGCTAAAAACAGCCTTCCCCTTTTCTATTCCAGAAATAAGGAGAAAAACCAGCCTGTATAAAGCATATGGAATTCACCCAAACTCGACCATCCAAATGTATTAAAAGTAAAAAGAGTGAAACAATGAACTAAAAGCAAAGTAGTATCAAAAAACAATGTCAACCCCCCTGCATGGTCAATCACAGGCTAAATGCAGCAGCAATGCAAAGAATGTGCAGGCACAAGGAGTGTGCCCACACACTGTGCATTTTAAGGACTCACCAGCTAATATTTCCCATCTTTTTCCAGAAGCCATACGGTAAACAGATAGCACTAACAAAGTCAAATATTAATAACCAAGAGCTGCACATCTCCAAATCCCCTTCCCCCAACCAGCAAAACCCATAGAAATTTACACTGACCAAAGCAAATAGAAAATAAAAGTCAAAGCACTTACATGGTTGACATTTAGGGATAGAACCAAGTACCCTTTCCATCCTTGTGAATTTCCTAAGTTATAACATTAACAGAAAATAAACACACATTGAAATGGAGTAACTCATGATCGTGACATACAGTCACTGACAAGTTACAGTAATAAGGTCTTGAAACAGAACATCCCAAGAAGGAATTTTATACTGTCTCTAGACAGCTCAGATCAATTTAGCATTTTGTCACACTCTTAAGCAATCTGGTTGGCTTTGTCCACTCAGAACAGCTTTCTCAGTATAATTACTTTCCAGCCACACAATTCTTTCAAGGAGCAGCATATTTTTAACTCTCCCAACTCCATGGTTGTTTTCAGGTGAGATGGAAAGAGAAGAGGTTTGCAGAAGCACAGAAACAAATCTATAAAGATGTTGATGGCGGCGACATGAGTCAACCCTTCACCTAAAACCTGAATGGTGCTTTGGGATGTGTAGAATTAAGGAGGTAGGAAAAACATCTATTGCATATTTTATTGATGTTTCTGAGCCCTGCCCACTTTCAAACATAGATACTCCAGAGTAGTACATAGAAAACCTCCCAGCATCAAGAAAACATTCCTTCTAGCTAAAGTATCTGAGAAAATGACACTAAAAGTGATCCATGCACTTTCTTGGTTGTTGAAGAGCCAAACCCCACAAGACCTGCTTACAAAATTGTTTGAGACCACTAACATCTGTCTCAAATTCTCACATTTTTGTTGCTCAAAAGAGAGAGAGAGACTACATTATGCATTTTTCACCTTCTACCTTTTGCTCCTTGTTTCTTGAAACAAGAACTGAAAACTGTGTGACATCTTGCAAACTTATTTCCCACTGAATTGCATATTGAATTTAAATTTTGTAAGACTGAATGAAGCTTAGCTCAGAATCCCCAGGCATTATTATTAATCTAACTAAGATTTTTGTTAAGATGGAGATTGGGAGAGGACTTGGATGCCTTACAGACTTGCTGGTTCACCAATTATTAAGGCAATGACTCCTGTTTCCTGATGTTAATAAATTATGTTACTTCATGCAGATGAGAAGCTGTTTAAAAAAAAAAAAAAAAAAAAAAAGTTGAGCCAAGATGAACTTTTTGTCTAAGGGAAAAAAAATTGTCTTTCCTTCATCTCTCTTCTGTCTGTTAATTTCCTTTGCCCCATTCCCTGAGGTGCTTGTTTGAAAGGACAAAATCTCAGCTTTTTAAGTCATGTACAAGACAAAAAGTAGAAGTATTTAGACACCAAAAGTGAGCTGTGATTTTGTGAAAGAGATTTCACTGTTCTTCAGAAGGCACAAATCTGTGGGAACGTTCTGTTTATTTCCTCCTGAAATGAAGGAGATTTTCCTGAGTTTTTAGATTAACTCTTAGTTCAACATAAGCTTTTTTCTTCTAGGTTGGTTAGGTTCTGATAATCTTTGTGGTCTCATGCAGATTCATTCATTGACCATCAGAAAAGCACTAACCTGGTAAAAATGCACACACAAAAACGGGGTGTGAGAAACCCACAGCTGTGCATAGACCCATAAAATCATTTAGGTTGGAAGAGACCTCTAAGATCATCCTGTCCAGCCATTGACCCAGCACTGCCCAGACCACCACCAAACCATGACCTCAAGTGCCACATCTATGGGTCTTCTATAATGTATTATATTCCTTGTTATATACAGACATTAAATATACCTTTGCACCCTTTGGCATTCCTGAAACCTCTGAAGTACCAAGCCAGAAAGGAGAAGAAGAATCCTGGCACCCAAGCCAGAAAGGAGAAGAAGAATCCTGGCACCTACTGAAAATTTAGACTAAGTTTAGACTAAAAAAGTTTCTTTTTCTAAAAGAGCTTTTTTCCCCGCTCTATTTTTCCTTTTAAAGGACTTTATATTATGCCTTTAACACTTGCAGCTTTCTCTTCTCTCTGAGTATTTATCTGCAATGAGACAGTGCTTGGAAGTTTAAATCATTGGTGAGGATGTTTTTGGGGCCAGAATTGTGCACTTCTCCACCAAAAAACCCCATCACTATATGACTTGCAACATGAATATAAAATGTTAAGTGGCTGTATAGATATAGACACACAAGTGCAGAAAAGAGTAAGATTGCACATTTGTATAATCCCTACCTCTGGTTTTAAAAACAAAGTAAAATAGGTACTGCTATCTCCAAATTTTCAGTATATACTGAACATTTAGTTACCTTGACAGATTTCTTCTCCCTCACTGAAACTCCCAGGCTTAAAGTATTTTAAATGTTGTTATAAACTAAAGTCAGGATCTAAATTTGAATTTCTCTAGCATATGAGACTTGTTTGGCCTAAATTAGGAAATTAGGCCAAATATCAGTCAAACTTCACCACAGCTATTATTGGGGAGGTATGTAGTGCTTTTATTTTTAGTATCAGTTATAAATTTTCTTGGTTTTGTTGATAAGCTTTTTTGGTGTGGGAATCAAGTTTGCTCCTGCCAGAAGAATGATGGATGCCATCAGTGCTCAGCAAATTATGGATAATTATACTCAAACTAGCTGCACTGTTTTTTGTTAACTACACAGAGGAGATAATAATTGTTTAGGGAAAATATGTTTAATGTGGGCCTCATTTTAGGGAAGGAATGTGGGAAACTGCATCCAATGTCCAAACAGGTGAGCATATGAAGAGAGTAACTGCCTGTGCAAATGAGAGAGAGGAGCTCTCCTGACACATTATATATGAGATTAGGTGTGTTTTTATAAAAAGCAACAACAGCAACAACAACACAAACAAAAACAACCAAACAACAACAACAGCAAAATAAACCACCAAAAACCCCAACAATAAAAAAGACCCATACCCTCTCTGCATTCTTAAAGGACTGGAGGAATTTATTGTCCGTGGTGGGGTGCATTTGTCTGCACATATTTGGCTCATATATTTTAATAGATAGTGCTTTGCTTCCCATGACAGGATTGAGATCTATAGCTGTACTGATTATATATTATTTCAAAACCAAATAAACACAGAGCATCCCTATTTCTGTGTGACAGTACTCAAACAGATAAGTAAGAATAAGAGGAATGCATGTGCTCTAGAAATCCATTTATTCAGAAAGATCCCAAAGCACTTACTGGATTATTAAGAGAAATCACTTGCACAACCACTTTAAGAGCAGCAAGGCTGCAACACTACCCAGATGTGTGTGATGAGAGGAATGTCTTATCTCAGTGATTATCCCACTGATCATCAGTAACCTCTACAATCCTTGCTGTTGGTAATTGGCTGTAAATATGTTTGAGCTATAGACAATGTACAGAAGATGAAGCATGTCAAAAGCCTGATCCAAAACTCCTCGGAGTAAATATCCATTCTCTCAGCTTCCTTTATTTCACCAGGGCTACTTGATTGCTAGAAGATAACTGTGTTTTTCAGAGCAGTGCTGTTTGGATGTGACATGTAAAACCACAGCTCAGGAATGGTTTGATTCAAAATTACAGTGGGAAGGAGAATGCACGAGGTCTCCACAAGAGCCTGGAGTGAGCTGGAATGTCAGAGCCCTGGCTGCAACAGAGGGTGATGCTTTTGAAACAGTGATAACAGAGTAAGCAAGGCTAAAGAAGCAGAGAGCAGTGCCTGTATCCCCACAGGAGTTTGGTGGGGAGATAGTGAAATTCTTTCTTAAAGTAAGAAAATACAGAGGGTCTGCTGGTCATATGGATTTTCATTTTTGCCAGGTCTGCTTAATATCCACTCCCAGCCAAGGGCTTGCATCTGATTTGATGCTAGAAGTAGAAATTTGAGTGCCTGGAGTTCCCATGCAGTTTGAGTACTGAAGAGAGGAGTTAGAAACATATATGTAAATGAAACCTGTCACCATCTGGTTACAATATGTTGTTATATTCTACATAATATGGACATAAATATATGACTCATTGTGAATATATTCCATTATCTTCCCTCAATTTTAAAAAATCAGAAATAGTGACAGCTTTGCCTCACTTGTACCATCCCAGTGTGAACACTGGCATATATCAAAGGACTGTGAAATTATCAATATTCCTCCGATGCCACTCTGCTTTTTCAAGTCAGCACATTCTAGAGGCAGTACAACAGTGGCACAGCAAGATGTGGCAGGGGCCCATCTCCACTTCCCTGACTTGCACACTTGGCAGCAGAAAGTGAATTATGGCAGCTGATGGCTCCTCTCCTCAGTGAACAGCACCCAGAGACTCCCCCAGCCAGGTTTCTGAGCCTCTTTTGTGGGAGAACCAGTGTTGGAGGGCAGATTCCTCCTCCACCACATCTCAGCTCACCGATCCATCCTCCCTTTGCACGGTCCCTGCGTGGGATGCTGCTCCAGGTTCACCCCCTGACTGGTTTCTCAATCTCTAGGCATGTTTGGCAGCATGTCAGGGTGTTTGGATGCCAGTGAGAGAAAGTGAACAGTGCTGAAGTACTGAAGAAAATTAAAAAGTTAACTCTCTTTATAGAATTTAACTGAGCAGAAGGGAGTATTTGTGGTCTAGGCAAAGAACTATGGGGAGACATTGGGGAAAGAGTTATTCTGAGAACTATGTGGTGATATGTAGATTGTTTTGTTCAAAAATCCCTTAGAAATCAACATATTATGATGCATTACAGCAATATTTTTTTTTTCTTTTAAGTAACTCTTGCAGCAAAAAGAGCAGTGCCTAATTTAGTAGTGAATCAGCATTTCCATTCTCCTTTTTTTTTTTTAATCCCCTTTCCAAACTTAACAAGAGTTTTGTGGAAAAGAGTCAGACATTACCAGAAAGCGAAGGCATTCATAGGTTATGCTGAAATGAACACTCATTTGAACCAGCTTTATCCATCCTTGCCTTTAATGGGGCCCTGAACTCAGCAGAGGCTGTTAGGTGCTTTTGTAATACAGATTAACAATAATACTGAAGTTCCTCCCATATCTCAGTCCTCCCAAAGAGAGAGACTTAGGCTAAGATACTTTAAAGCTCTCCTTAGGCTGCTGTGAGTTCAGTGTGAAAATACATCCATTGCCATCTCACGTTAACACTTACAGCCCTAGAAGTGGGGGCCTTTTGCTTTCACTGTAGCTTGTCAGATTATGGAACTGAGGGAACCATTGATCCCTGAAGGATAAAAATCAGTGGAAGGCTCCTTAAAAGAAAAATGCAGTATATTCAAACAGCATTAGAGAAAGTCCTCTCTTTGTAGTTTGAGATGTTGAAGGTCAAGGAAAAAAAAAAAAAAAAAAAAAAGGCCCAACAAAAAAGAAAAAAAAAGAGAAAAAAAAAAAGTTTAGGCAAAGCAGCCATTACCAAGTTAAAGCAGAAATAAAAATAAAACTTTAAAGCTTTTTCTGGTATCTGTCCTTTGTTTTTAGGATGTTAGCTATTCAAAAGGAAAAAAAGATTAAGCTGTCTGCTTTCAAACTGCAGCATTAAGGTGTTGATAGTAAATAAAGTGTCTTGTTTACTGCTGAAGAGCAAAAATGTCAAGTTCATAAAAGACCAAACAAAAACTTCAGGAAAATCATTGTTGAGGAGTTCTGAATCCTGATCTAATTGAAGAGAATGCCATCATTTTTAGTGGAAGTCAGGTCCCTGTATCTCTGTAGAAAAAAGAGCAGCTTTGGAAACTTTAGTGTTAAGCCACTGCTGTCCTTAGCTGCAATTGAAATAAAACTTTGCAGTAGGAGTGAGGAAAACTGGAGAGCCTGGCTGTGCTTTTCCCTGGGCAGGCTTGTGAATTGCTTCCTTGCCATGTTTTGTGTTACATCCTAATAAATTATATCAGTGAGGCAAAACTTGGCGTTTCTGCATCAGAAGTTTGAAGGAGGCTGTGGCTGGTGGAGGCTTCCCATGGTGGGCAGGAGCAGGGACTGGGGCTGTGTCTCTAACAGAGGCTGTGACCCTCTTTCTTCAGGGAAAGCCAACTGTGCTTCCAGGCATGCAAGGCATCCCCTGAAAGGTCTGCTCCTGTCCCCGTGGAAGGGATCAACCTCCCCCTGGCTCCAGCCCCTGCAGGATCAGGATGGCAGCATCCCCTGGCACAGCTTGTGTCCCAGCCATCACCTGTGGGGGATGCAGTGCAGAGAGAAAGAGAGCAAACAACTCACTGAAAACTCAAATAAGTGAGATAGGACTTGGGGAAAAAAGGACCTAGTGAGGTTTTTCAAAAATTCTATTAACTTCCTTCCTTGTGGTCATGATTTCAGACACTGATTGTATCTAGAAATCAATTAATTTCTTTATGAGCAGACTTTCAAACAGCACCACTTTTTTGTTTGTTTTTGGTGGGTTCTTTTAAAATACTGTACTCTAAGGAGGCTGCAGTCTTGAACAACAATGGGATATGGATTTAGCTTGGTTTCTTTTCTCTTGAAAAACTCTTTTTGCCTAATTTTCATTACCTGCTATTTTTACTATACTGAGCTGGGAGAACGTTGTACTTCAAAGAGCTAAAGCATTTTTTTGTTTGTTTGTTTTTCACATACTAACCTCTGGCTTTTTGGCCATGCTAACAATATGCTCACTTAATGCCTGTCAATTTAAATGAGTTTTGTTTTAATTTTTATACCAGATGAGTTCACATTGTGGTCTACAAAAAGGCCAGGCAGAGAGTTTCCCAGAAACCCGGCATTTCCAAATAGCCTCTTCAAGTGGAATCACTTACGGCAATTTAAATATTCAAGCACTTTTATTTTAAAGTTAATATTGTTTGTAGGAAGCAAATGCAAATAAGTGGTAAAAACCTTTTGGTATTAGGTCATTAAAAATCCATTCTTGACTTCCTGCCCACAACTACATCTTTTTTCAGACCTGTCACCCATTTCATTTAAGCACTTAGCTTTCTCCTAATGAATGAATTGGCATTTCATATTACCTTATTATCCTATAAAGCAAAATGCATACTCAATAACATTAACGGTAATTTCTCATAAAGACACATTATCGATCCGGTGCTACCTGTAAGCATTGAAAATTGCAGCCTGCACACAGAGCTTTTCACATCTGGGCCTGAAGAATTAAAGAAAAATTAAATTTGACAGCAGTAAATTCACAGGCACAATCTAGGCACCAATTTATATGCAAAATGAAATGCTTTATGAAAATTTCCTCTATTTTCTCACGGAGATTTGGGAAAAAGATTTCACTAGATGCTTCTTTCTCTAATATCCCTCTACTTAAATATTATACTGCAGTCACTGCAGACTCCCTTTGATGTATAAATAATCAAGTTAAATTATGTGCAGCAAGGAGACTAGTGCTCTGCCATTCTTATTTTACAAAGTAATATCTACCCTAGAGGGTCAAATTTCCCTGACAAATTCTTAATTACTATGTTGCAACAGAAGCAGAATCTATTTGTGCATAAATCCCGGGCATTCCCATGTGGTAAGTAACTAATATTACCAACCATTTCACTTGGCCTGTTCACTGAACTCCATAATTAGATAATACTTTTGATGATGGTACATTTGAAGTCTTAATCCATTTAATTTTTTATGAGATTTTTTTTATTTTAATAGGGATATGTTAGTGACCGCTGCCTATTTAAAAATCATTAAAATTCTGTCCACAGCAGTAATAAAGATTAAAGATTACTAATATGGCATTCATAACCTTTCTGGTTTTCTAGAAATCTGGGGCTTAAGGTAAATGTTAAAGGTCATTTAATATGTTAGTCAGTAATTATAATCCTTGGTAATAGGTTCCTCTTCTAATTATCCTGGTATAAAAGTTCTATTGTTTGGGTCTATTCTTCTGATTTTCTTATTTGGGTTTTTTGGGGAACGAGTAATCCTGGAATTAAGTTTCTGAACATTGATGAAAGTAGGTAATGCACAATGATTAACTGGATAAAAGCCATGTGTTCGAATGCTGCATAATATTTCGCCTTGAAGTTACTTACAAAAGATGCAGCATCCCCTTCTAGGAGAAATAAAGCAGAAAGGTCACTGCAGAGATTAATACCTTTTTTTATTTTAATATCAAACATTGACAAATAAGATAAAGGCTTCGTGAGCAAGCTCAGAAGAAAGTGAGAGTGGTTAAACATGAGATGGGAGAGAATCCTTGAAAAGTCTGCTGGTCACTTCAGAGGCAGGAAAAGAAAACTTCCTCTTCGAGGCCCTGATTCGGGAACACCTTCAAGAATTTGGGGAATGCAGCACCCTCTGAGTGCTTTCTTGGGATGCAGCTTGAATCTGCACCTCTTTCCCTGTGATGTAAGTGGGACTGCTAAGGTTTGCTGAAGAAAATTTTCTTTCCCTTCTGCTCACAACAACAACAACAACAACAACAACAAAATCTGTGAGTCTGTCTTAGAAACACATCTGTTTTCTGTGATGGGGATATTCTACAATGCCCTTTTTCCCTTATCTAGAAGGGTATGTAGATACATGTGTGGTGGGTACATAGATATATGGACCCTTCTAGATGTAGATAATGAATCAACAAAATTTATTTACTAGGACCTGAATTCTGGAGTAAGCACTTTAAAACATATTTGAGTGCAAGGTATTTGATTTTAAATGTGATTTTAAGCTCCCTGTAATTAAATGTGTCCTGAGATGCTGTCTTAGATCACAGTGCCCTGCTGGATCAGCTTGGAACCTGCAAAGGGTCAAAAGGGATATAAATCCTCCTAGAAAGCCTGGATTTCTAGGCAAACATCTTCTTGTGAGATGTGGATCTCACACTAACACAAGTCCCTTAATGCTCTAAACGCAGAAGGAAAAATGCAAGGGAAAAGCTAGGATAACAGTAAGAAAATGTCTTTGGGAGGTGACTTATTCTTTATGGAGTTTTTCAATTTTATCACAATACAAACACAAAATAGCATTAAAAAAACTTCTCAGTGTCACAAACCCTTGTTCCAGCAGTAATTATATCTCACTAGCTGGCTTTGGGCAAGTCACTAAGGCCGTGTTTGAAGGGCATCTGCAGGTCATGATTTTTCCATGGTCACTGAGCAGCTTCTTGAACTGCAGATTTGTGCTGGAGCTGATGTTCTGCACTTGTTAAAATCAAGCCTCCAACAGCTTGGCACAGAAGAAGAAAAAATGTTGTCAAACCCGTGAAAAATCTAGTCTGAGTATCTCCATTTTAAAAGGATGACAACGATATGATCTGTTGAGGTGGTATGAAGTTAAAACGGTCAATTTTTATAAGGCATTTCCCTTTACAACAGAAAGGCAACTGCTAGTACTTCAGTTGATAAAACCGCTGAAAATCAGAGCTCAAATCTTTTTTCAGCAGTCTTTTATTCTTGAAGATTTAGAAATTCACAGCTTCTCGTACTTAGAGTTATTTTGAAGGAGCTAAAAAGCAGAGTGATGAATATAATTTAACTGTGATTGGTGAAATTTCAAGAATGCTAAATCAGAATTGTATATAAAACCTTGATTAAGAAATTAATCTCTTATAAGCATTCCCTTCATACTGAAACCCAAGTAGCAAAATCTGAAGCTTTCTCATAAAGAAGCAGTAGCTGGCTTAAGAAAAAGTTCAACTCCCTGATTTTATCAGTAATCCATGTGAGCAGCCTTCTTTCAGAGCTTTTTTTTTTTTTAAATACTAGAGTGAAGAGTTTGTTAAAGTTTTAATTCTTTTATACTTTTCTGCTTTTTTTTTTTTCCTGCCTTTTACCTAGCTGCAGTTTCCCAATGAGCCTTTCATACCAAGTACTACCCGGTATTCATTTAAAGGAAGATAAATGCAGCAAAATCTTTGTGTTGATACGCTTACAATTTATCAATTCACCAACCTTGTGGCAGATAAAACTCATGGGCAATTCTCATGGCTACTTCAGAACTAGAGATGCCAAATTAACAAACTCAGGTGGAATTAGTCATGGTTATGAATATTCACAGCAATGTTTGGATCAGTTTCCATCTAAAGAGGCTGTTAGCAAATGTTAGCTCTTTAGGGTGCATGTCTGCCCAAGAACAGAGCACTGGAAAAAGAAGATGTGTACACTGTGCATGGCATTGTGGAGGGCAAGATATCTTGTCCTGTCTTGAGTCAGGATGCTCTGCCATGCCTCCTTCCTACATCACACCTCCCATGCCAGTGATCAAATGTAACTGGACCTGCTGTGCCTGTCCCAGCTGTATTCTGTGCAGAGAGGACCCTTGTGGGTAAAGCACATCTTTCACAGCCACAGCAGCTTAAGGGCTGGTGAAAAATGCCTCTGCAAAGCATTAAAAAAAAAAAAAAGAGAGAGATTTAGCTTATGGGATATTTATTTTTACTGTCTTGATCTTTAGTATGCATCTTCAGAGAGTGTCCCTAAAATATTTTCCATTTTTCTGCAATGTGAGTGAAAAGGGTAGCTAGAAATTTTATATTTTTCGGTCATCTGGGAAGAAGAGCTGGTTTTCATGGGGCTGGGGAGGAAAGATCCACAGTGAATAATGATTGAATACAGTGAAAACCTGAATTCACAGCACCTCCTTCCCATCTCTGGCAGTGGGTGCAGATGAGGATTCATGGTAATTCCATCAGCCAGAAAGTCAAACTGCTCAAAGTCTGTGCAAAACTTTTGGGTGAGGCACAAGTCATTGAACTTCATGATGCCTTCTTGCATATTAATCTGGGTACTGCTCCAGCCATCAGCAAACCCAAGGAAAAGTAAATTCCATCACGGAAAAGAGCTAATTAGATTGCACACAGTAACTTCCTTAGTAAAAGGTATGAGATTTGCATTTGGAGTCGGGGCCAGTAAATTTTCAGATTTCAATTTTCACCTTTGCTCATTTGGTAAGAATTAGGTTGTTGGCATCTAAGTATATGATGTTTGTGATTTCTAAGTTTAAGGCTGTAAAAGAGCAGCTGATGTAAAGGGGCAGCTGATACATCTTCATTGTATCAGAAAAGATACAATGAAGCACTAATTATTTTACATATTTAACATTTAATGATTTTATATATTTTGTTTTTATACTTTTTATTGGTTTATATTTTTATTTTAAATTAATTTTTATTTTTTATTTTCTCAAAGTTTTAAAATCTTGGTGTAGAACGGAAGAGAGAATAACACACAGAATGTTTTAAGCTATTCTTCATTGAAAAAACATTTTTAATCCTAAATTTGTTTTACATCCATGTGTACATTTTTCACGTTTTTATTATATGAAAAATTTTGAAGATTTTCTCCAATGCATATGACTTACTGCTACACATGTCTATATGTCTAGAGAATCTTGAGGTTGGTAAGATCATATAGGCACAATTTATAATCTGTCTTAAAGATCTGAGGGTTAATTCAACAACACAGAGCAAGAAAATCAGAACTATCAAAATACATTACCTTAAGTCATGGATTATTGCTTGAAAAAATAATACAACAGAAAGAAACATATTCTAGTGCCCTGTAGCCATTTCAGAAACAGCAGAAAACAGTACCAAAGTGCACATTTTCTGTGAAAAATTGACAGAGACATATGCAGGTTAGTCTGTCTTCAATCTGAGGCATTGAAATCTAAATTCAGATTTGACACAGTTTTGATAAACAATACCTTAATATAATATTCCTGGTTTAAATGTTGGATTACCCAGAAAGGGCTTTAAAAAATCACAACATTTAATGAAGTGTTCATTTTTTCTACTTGAATTCCAAAATTTAAAAAAAAAAAAATCTCAGTTTTATTTTTTACTAAGTTGATGTTTGCTTTTTCTTCTTCTCTTTCATAAAGGTTCCCTGTAAGCAAGTCCTTATCTCTCAATCATCTTAACAGGCTAAAATTCTGAAAGTAATTGCTGGAGCTGCATTTGGAAAGAGGAAAGCAGAATGCCACCTCCCAGATATGAAAAACCTCCTGCTGGTGCCTTACAGGCTGGTGTGGACAAGCAAGGCTGCCCCAGCAAAAACAACCATTTGAACTTTCCTGAGAAATGCAGAATTATGTTCCTTTAGTGATTGCTTCACCTGTTGTCTGCTTCCTGGGCTGTGAGCACCTTCTCCTTTGTGGTTTTGAGGCAACAGCTGAAGGAATAACGCACAGTACTCCTGAGTTCTGGTAAAGTGGGGGGCCCTAGCAGAGAGCTGGGATATGGACCTGCTGCTGAAAGGTGTTGGTGTACAGAAAATCGTGTCTTGAATGTCAGCAGAGTTTGGTGACTTGTAGCAGTCCTGGTAAGAGAGGAGCACAGTGGCAATTGAGATACAGGTGGGAATCACTGTAAGTAATGCAAGACTGTAAAGTTACACGCAGAAGTGGCAGAGAAAAAATAAGAAGAGACTCAGAGAGGCATAGGATGGAGTCACTGGAGTCATGATAGTGAATAATAATAATAATAAAAAATATATATACTAATAGAATTTTTGTTGGATAACTAAGTAAACTGTCTGCTGTAACTGAATAGTCAAGGGTGAGCAGATCAGTGCTATTTTGCCTACATTAGAAAAAGCAAAGGTCTGCATTTCCATTGTTTTCCACTTCTAATGGAATGCAAATTGCAGGAATGCAAATACTAGGCATCACCGTTGTACCACTGTAATCACCTCGTGTTTCTGCTCTTTTGGTATTAAAAGACCAACAGAACTTGATCTCTTGATATAAATTCAAGTGAGTTTTGCCTACAGAGATTGCTCAGCTTCTGAATTAGCAGGACAATTGTGACCAGATTCTTTTTTCTCTTTCTTTGCATCACAGCAGTTAAAAATCACCTTTCAGACACCTCCTTATTCCCAAGGCTATAAAATACTGTGAGGTGGCAGAGGAGAGATTATTCAATTCAAAAAGAAAAAATAAAAAGAAATAAGAGGACAGAAGAGAAAGCCCACTGTTTGGAGGTTAGTGTTGTCACCTGTGCAGAATGAATTCATAAACTCCATCCAGTTCTTGCTCTTTTGATTGCATACAGATTTCACAGTCTCTAATGGCCCTCCACACCACCTAATGCAGTTCTTTATTGTGCTCTAGCAAGTGATGTTTGGGAGGTCTGGAGGTTCCAGGCTGCTGCTACAGCAGTAATAAAAACCGAGTGCGCCTTGGTTGGGTCCACTGTGGTGGCAGTGTGGCTGTGACAGAGCTTGCCTGGAAACCAGGTACCTAGCCACTGCTCAGGGGATATGACAGTGACACTAAAAGCCTTGTCTTCACTCTACTAGTCCCCTGATTCCTGTTTATCCTCCTGAGGGTGGAAGTCAGAGGTGAAAGGACTGAAACTTGAAATCTTTACCTTTTAAAGATGCCTTCACTACACCCCCTCTGGGTATCTCATTGGGTCAGTGCCTGTCTGACAATATTTGTTTTTTCAAGAAATTTTCCTGTCTGTAAAATTGCAATGGAGCACCATAAAAATTATTTCACCGCTATGAAGCCCTTCTGTAATTGTATAGTGATAAGTATTATTAGTATGCAAGGACCTGAAAAGGGGGCTCTTTTGTATAATCTAGGGCTACTCTGTTGTATTTGTTTTGTTTGTGTATCTGGATCATAGCAATAAATGCAGCTTAGAGAGCAAACATTTGACAGCATATTTTGGTGCTCAAAAACCCCACAGATGTCTAGGTACATGCAAATGTGAAGGAATTAATGAACTTTTTAAATAACAGGGAAACCTTTCCATTCAGAAGGACTGGCATCCATACATTTAAATTTCGTATATATGCATATCGCCAAATTCTCTTTCAGGTAACCTCTGTGTGAGAGAAACTTCTGCTGATGTCAAAGGACCTGGAGGACATTAGCAGCTGATGCTGGTGCCTGTCGGGTGCTGTTGGGTTTGTCTCCCCAGCACCAGGCTGGCTTCCCTCACTGCTGCCAGTGACCTTGCAAACAGCTCCGACAAAGGTCGGAATGGATTCATTGATCAGCCAGGCCAAGCATATGACAGTCTGTGCCTTAATTGAATCCCAAAAGGGGGCAGACTGGGTTTTTATTACAGAGGCCAGACGATAGCACTCATTAAAAGCTCCACAGACTGTGTGGTTTACTAATTAGTTTATTATACAGACACCTTGACGATGGGCAAAGTTGTCATTTTGCCCTTTATCGCACAGGGGATGTTGTTAAAAGTTTAATCAGCTAACACTGACCAACTTAGCTTGGCAGGCTGTGGACAGTCATTACCGAGGTCACCCCTGCTGTAGCAATTCTGACAGGGTCACAGCATGAATCTCCAATAAAAAGCACGTTACATAAGGTAAGAGTGCACCTGAAAGGGAACCAGGAGAAGAGATGTGCTCAGTGGGGAGTGGGAAACAGATGGACTGTTAGGACAAGTGAAGCCTGCTACGGTTTCTCTTTGCTTACATTGTTTAACATATGCTTTTTGGAAATATGGGGAGCTCTGAGCTATTGCTGTGATATGTTCATTAGAACACAAGGTAGCCTGGACCAAGCAGTGTGTGAACAGGCACTAAGTGGCTCTGCTCTCACAAAAGCAGGGATGATTTTGCTGGTTAAGCAAAGCCTAACACGCAGGTAATGTGCGGATCCAGAGTGATTACAGAACTCACACTGGGAAGGCTGAAGATCGAGACAGCACAGGTTGCCCTGCAATGCTGCTTTTCTTTCCATTCCAGATTCTTCTTTCCTTCCAGAAGGGACTGATGGCAGGCATCATTACTGTCTGCAGCTTCCTTGTCCAGGGGAGAGGAGGGGCAGGCACTGAACCCTTCACTAGTGACCAGTGACATGACTTGAGGAAACAGCATGAGGGTGAGCCAGGGGAGGGTTAAGCTGGATATCAGGAAAAGGTTCTTTCCACCCAGAGGATGGCTGGGCACTGGAACAGGCTCCTCAGGAAAGTGGTCACAGCCCCAAGCCTGACAGAGTGCAAGAATATGGTAATTCTCAAGGTGTTCTGTCCATGCCAGGAGTTGGGCTTTGATAATCTTTGTCAATCCCTTCCAACTTAGGAGATTCTATGATTCTACAGTCTGGGTAATTTGTTAATGTACATTTAGTATCTTTATTCTCTCCAGGTGTTGGAACGTGCTACAGCTCAGAGAAACTTTTCATAAGGTTACCTTTAGTTTTACTACAGGGACATCTGGAAGTCCCAGCAGTGTTCAGGGCGCATTAATACCCAGCCTTACAAAAAGAAATACCCTCTACCAGAACACAGAGTGTAATTAGATATATCAGATTAGGGATGGTGTAAAAAAAACTGAGGAAAAATTATAAAGGTTCCTGATCTTCTCTTCAGAGTCTGTTTGATTGAAACATACTACAACCTGATTTTGATATTTTTTTCTTAGGAACCTAGCTAAAAGTAAAAATATCTTGATCTGCCTGTCAGTCACACCTATGAGGCAACTTCAGTCAAACCTTGGACTGGCTAGGGGTCTTAGTTCCTTCAGGTCCTCTGGCAGTTGGTATTTTCCACAAAAGTTGGTAGCAGAGAATGATTTTAAATTATTCTCTTGAGGGGAACACAGGGAGCACAGCAGTCATCCCTGTCCTTTCATCTCAGCTGGCTGGCAGATCAATCAGTCAGGGTGCCCCATGCACCAGGTCAGCCATGGCATGTGCTGTCTCTTGTTCAGCCACAAAGGAGCTCAGGTGGGGGACACACAGAGTGGATGGAGATTCTGTGGTTGAACACACCAAGAAGGGCTTATGTGAGGGCAGGATGGAGAAACATCATCCTTTCATGAGGAAGGACTGGGAAAGTTGGATGACATTACCAAATAAGTTTAGAGCAGACTCTTAAGAGTGGGCTGGAAAGAAAAAAAAATTGTTGAGGTTGGTACTTGTAGAGGATGTGGGGCAAAATTCCAGATAAAATGAGATTTTGTTAATTTCTGTGCAAATAATGGAACAAATAATTTCTTTGGGTGTAGAGCGGTGTAACACGAAAAGAAAATCACTTTCCAGTCCTGAAGAGGATCTTCACTGAAACAAAGTAGATGTGATCCCACACAGAATCTCCTGAGACTGAGTTACATTTTGCAAGGGCAAGAGTACACCCTCACATTTCCAACAGGACTAGAAATGGCCTCAGGTTGTGCCAGGAAAGGTTCAGTTGGATATCAGGAAGAATTTCTTCACTGAAAGAGTTTTCAGGCATTGGATTTCCCATTTCAAACATTATTCACAATCAGCAGCTGTAATTCCAGAGTTTCACTTCCAAAACCAGAAAAATCTATTAGATATGTGGAATATGTTATCTTCTGGGAGCTGGAGGAGTATATGCGATATACTGGATTTGGTTTACTCATATTTTTGATTTTTTATGTAGACATAGATGAAATTATGGCTTTGGAGAACAAAATGGAGGATTTAGTCATTGACTGTAACAGAAACTTTCATGGAATTTCACTGCATTTCACTTTCATTTCATGGAATATCACTGCATATTTGTTGAGACATGTTTCTTCCAGCCATATTCCACCTAGAATTGCATCTCACACAGAATGGAGTTGGAAAGGTAGGAAGCCAGTTCTCTTGTTTCACCTTGGCTTTTTTTCCTGCTACAAATATCCAGTGCATCCAGTTTGGTACTCCATCACCATGAATGGGAGGGTCTAAGTCAATTGTGTTATATCCTGCATAACTGAAGAACTGTTCCAGTCTCATGTAACACAAAATATGACCTTGAAACAAACCACAGGAGTAAACTATGGTCCTGCTTGTCCTATGCCCAGGGCAAGGATTTTGCCAGACCACTTGGTTGCTTTTTCCAGCCCAGAGATCTTGGTTCCTCTGCCAAGAAAATGAGTCTTAACATAGGAGAATTCACACACCTGAAAATCTCATGCTGTTCTGGAGCTGAGGCATGGAGATGGGCACAGAAGGCTGGCTTCAGCATCACATTCCCAAATAAATGCATGCAGGCAGGTGAAGTGCAACCTGATGTGCCTCAGTGCCTACTATTCATTTTCATTTGAACATTAGCATAAGGTGCAGTGGCAGCAGATTTGTATCTGTCATCAGAGGGAGTAAAGATCAATGAGTGTGTGCTTACAATATGTCCCATGGCAGGTTGTGCAGTGAGGGGACCATGAGAGGAGCCAGCCCCGTGACAAACACAACAGATGCACCTCTCAATGCTGAGGGCAAGAACAGAAAAAGAACATTGGGCAGACCCCTCAGCTTGCTTCCCACAGCAGAGTTCCCTTACCCCAAGTTTTTACAAGCTGGGTTGGGCCTGTGGCTCTGTTCAAAACAGGAATCCATTCCCATTTCTGACTCAGGAATCTGGCTGGAATATATTGCAACACAGGGCGAGCAGTGGGTCATGTAGGATGGAGGTAGCATTGCTAGTTAACATGTCTTGGTAGTCACCCCAGGAGCCTTCTCACAGTGACAGATTGCTCTGTTACAACTGCACAGGCAAATGCTCCATCATTAACTCACTTCAAAAAAAAAGCTGCCTTAACTGTGAAACTAAAAGACTCCAACTTTTCCTTTTGCTGTAGCTCCCTCAGGCAATGAAGGAATTTGCGATGTGTGTCAATGAGACATTTGAAATCTCACACATTTAAATCGTCCCGACTTCAACAGCATTTTAAATACACTGAAACCAGCAGCATTTCTAAATTCAAACAGTTACCAGTCTCCTTCCCACAAGCTTGCTCCTATGAGCCTCAAAGGCAGTAGAAAATGTTATTATGCGAACAAAGCATCTCTCTGTAACTGAATTAAATATAAATCCATTAAAAAGAGAGAGATAATATAATAATTAATACTTTGTACTACTATATTACCTTTCTATTGCAGTCTAAAGGTATTAATTCAGCCTTAGCACACCGTTTCTTTTCCCATTTTATAAGTAGAAAAATTGAGGCACAAAGGGGAAAAGTGATACAACTGAAGGCAGAAGGCAAATCAGTATCAGGGCAGGCATAAAATCCTGGAAATCTGGTTCTAAGTGCTGCCTCCACCATTCCAGCACCAACCTTCCCACAAGGCAACGACACAACAGATAAATGGTTCCACCAGCAGGGTTATCTGAAAGTAGAAGTCAGCAGTGAACCCTCAGTCCCCACATCTCAGCCTCAGAGACATACACGGCTCAGTGGAGGGAAAACTCTAATCAACCACATAAATCCAGTGGTGGGCAAATTCCAGTGACTTCCCCACACCTTGTGTGGCATTTCTGAGCCTGCATTAAGAAAATCCCATAATCCTATCCTCCAGCCTTTCACCATGTGAGGGGGTGAGGAGCTCCCATTAAGTTCAGCAGTGTGAGACTGCAATTAAACAGCGATTAAGGGTGGCACAATGCAGCCCGCTGGAGGGATGAGCTGTGTCCTGGCTAACACGATCAGCAAACAAACTTCTTTTGAAGTGCTTAGACACAGTGCGTTGGGAGAAGCACCCAGCACGAGGAATTACCCTCACACAGACATAAATCCAGGCTGGAGATGGATAGACCTGTTTATCCTCCAGAGGGATTTTACATGGCACTAGCCAGGCTGCCCACAATGCAAAATCAGGCCTTTAATGATTGCTCACGAGAACTCGGAATGACAAAGCTTTTCGTTAATCGTCCATTCCTCATCAGTCTCTTAATAGATCCATAGATGAATAAATACCCCAAGGAAATTGCTACTTTAAAAAAGGAAAAGAAATTGGGTACCACTTTGAATATTGACAGACACAAGGGTTGCCTTTTAACTCCGGAGTCATTCAACTTTTGTTGGAGTGTTGCATAAAAGCTTTTAATTTACCGAGTACCTTTTTGTGAGTCGAGGGGATCATTTGTGACTAATGAAGAGCAAAGAACATTTTAATAATGGTGACAACTGGCTTTGATATTAATATTGTCTCAAAAAAATTCTCTTTTGAAGTCTCTGAGATTAGGAAAACCCTTTATATTTTATCCAACCGTGTTAATAAAATTGCCTTGCCTACATAATGCTCTCTCCAAAGCAAAAGTAATTTTCCCCCATTTAGTTCCCCATGCTATCCTGTGGATATTTTTATATGCATTTTTTTCTCATTTGTCAATTTTCTGTGCTCCAACATTTTTAATTTTTTTATTAGTTTTCAGAAATCATATTTAAAAGAAAACCCAAGTGTAATGTTCTATTTCTTACAAGAACTTGAACACATTTCATATCCTTAGAAATAGAAACCTTTTGCACGCCATAAATATTTCTTGATACTTTTTTAGGGAGGAAGTGGGATGGTAGGGGTGCTGAATGGAAGCCCTCTTCAGGAAAGTATTGGTTTTGTAGAAATTATGACAACAGAAGAGAAGGAAAACATTAATCTATTTCAGTTTTAGGAGTGTTCTATGAACAGTGCTATATAGATGTTACTTGTGTGCCATAAACCCTTAGTTCATGTCATTTATTCAGGTGGTCGTGCAGTTGACCAAAGCTAAGGGTAGGTTACTTCAATTTTGTTTGTGAATTCTGATTCCCTACAAACTTTATTAGATCTCACAGGCTTGTTAAAGTCGTAGTGAAACAGGACACATTTCTGAAATGATAGATGCCTCAATCTTTAGTCCCACTAAAGGGGATCAGCTACAAAAGCGTAACTTGAAAAAAGTGTCCCTAGCAAGTGTTGAAAACAGTAGAAAAAACACAGCTCCTCTTGGGTCTAACTTCTCTCCTCACTTAGTCTTTCATTTTTGAAATGAAACCCTATTCAATTTTCCAATAGTTTTCAGAAAAGGTTACAAGTTAAAGCCATGCATTTGCCTAAGACTTTTGTTGAACCAGGACCACATATGATGTATTGTAAGTCATGAATCATTCGAAGCATAAACCAGAAAAAAATTCCTCTTCTTCTTTTTTTTTTTTTTTTCCTCCTACTGGCCATGATGTATTCCCTCCAGCTCTTCCTTAATTAGGAAGTTAAGACCAGTAATTCGTCTCCAGTTGCTTCCTCTAAGCAGAAGCAGCAGTAGGGACATTAGCATAGGCTGAGCTCCAGACATTTTGCAATGTGCTCTAACCCTGTTGAGGAGATTGCCATCAGTCCCAAAAAACAATGCTGTCACTCTTCAACAGAGTGACACATTCCCAACAGCAGATGACTTAGCAGTCTAATCAGGCTGCAAGCACAAAACAAAACAAATCTGCAATCTTATGCAGATTTAAGAAGGAATCAGCCTTGATAAGTCCTTAATATAGCCCAGCTTTGTTATACCCAGTGAGGAACAGAAGAGTGTGAACCATTCCTCTCTCTCCTTAGGGAGATGTTTCAGGACATTCTGACCAGATCCAAGTCCAGTTTCCTGATTGGACTTTAACAACTTTTAGTTAGAGGAGAGCCCGGAAGCTTTGTCCTACCTTCCGAAACTCCAGGCACGTGATAAACACGTGTGATTTTGACAGAGAGAGAGGTTCGCTAGAACACAGGCAACGTTTATGGGCAGGTTCCTAACAAAGAGCTGGTGGTCCTGGGCTGCTGACTCAGCCTTCCCTGTCCATGTAGGGATGCTGTTGCCAGAGCAAGGATAACCGTGGAGGTTACGAGGGGCCACGGAGCCCCTGTGATCTGCAGGAGCCAGAGCGCCCGCAGAGACTCATTCACTGCCTCAAAGCCGGAGGAAGAAAGGGCCCCGGCCAGAGAGAAGGAACCTTTTATGGGAGTTTCTGCAGTGCTTCATTTTGAGTGGCTGTGTGGTAACCAGAGCTGGGTGACTGTATAATAAGGCTCACAGGCTCCCTGACAGAAACTTTCATAAAGGAAAAAGTTACTGATGAAAGTGGAGGGGATTTTGTGTGCGTGCGCTTCTGGTGCGGCTGGAGGTTTCATCTGGATTTCAATGCCTGTGAAATAAGGGACAACAGGGGAGCAGGCCACAAACCCTAACTCCCTGTGCTCTCTTCCTGAAAGGGAAGGAAGAGCATCAAAGGGAATGAGAGTGACAGACTCTCTAACTGAAAGGCATTCTATATTCTCGCTTTAGGTCACAGCCATGGCTGGCATCACAGAGCAAAGTCTGTCTAATTTAACATTTATGAACTCCTCGTTTCCAGGGTGCAGTCTTAAGTGGGCCAGGAAACTTAGGGTGATAATGCAAAGTTACACTAATGGTTATTTGGTTTTTACCTTTGGCAATTTTAGAACTTTCCAGGTGTCGGATGACTATTATAGATCCTTTCCCTCCTATTCCTTAAACTCTCTTCTTCTCTGCTCATCAGGCTGAAAAAGTAAAAGCCCTTCCACGTCACCAGGTTTACCCCAACACTTTTACATGCCTTCTTCCTTTGTTCATAACATATACTAAAAAAATGCAATATTCACATGAATGTAGAGAAACGATCAATGAAGTGTGTCTAAATTGCTCCCACCAAATACAAAGGGGAACCTTGCCCATCCAATGTTTCTGATTGGTGTTAAATTCACTTTTGCATAGGAATCAATAGATGAGAAAGTGAAAAAAGGAACGTATGTAAAATATTTATTATAATAGATTGGAAACAACATGGCACAGAAACTATAATTACTGTATTTTCATTTCAATGAAAAAAAGAACAAGGTAGCTTTTTCCCAAGATTTTAATAATTTTACAGATGTTGAAAGATGTTTTTGAAATAGCTTTCAAACTGTTCCATCTTCCTGCTAATTTGATTTTTCAATTGCTCAGTGCGAAATTTAGTAGATAAATACTTATATAGGTGTGTGCCCATACAGAATAGGCAAAATATTAAACTAAACTCTATGTCTTTGTTTGCATTGTTGGAATATGTTTTGGATAGATTCTGCTAATTTTGATTCTACCCAGTAGAATCCCCCATTCATTCCCTTATTAACTACTGGATTACATAAAAGGTGATAAAGATGATGTTGAATTCCCAGGGATTTTTTTCTCCATTCTCCACTTAAAAGAAAAAAATAAGTTCAGTTCTCCACCACAAAGAAATGAGATCCATTTAAGCAAAGAATAAATTAGTAATTACTTTGAAAAATATGAACTTTTTCTATTATTTCTGGATGTGCTGAAATAATCTAGAACAGGTGAGTAGGAAAATGAGAGAATGATTGGAAATCTAGAATACAGGAAATGGGGGAATGCAGTATCTGATTTTTAAACAGGGGAGAATTGCAGATAAAGAAATTCTAGGCCAAATAGATAAGGAGCAATACTCAACTCACCTGTAAGCAAAGGATGTAAAAGTGATAAGTAACAACTGACAGATACATCAGACTAAGCTGTCAAACCAATCACTTTTCCTTCAACAGCAGGGTAACAGCATTCATAGAATGAAATAGTTGTGAGTCACCATCTGATTCTGACATGATTTGAAAGATGTTACCATAAATAAACCAAGAAAATGCAAAATGGGCAAGTGGTGTACGCACATCCAGTTAGAAAACTGAATTAAAAGGAAAGAAAAAACATCCTATTCTAAATGGGTTTCTGTTACACTGGAGCAATGTAGAAAAGGAGCAGTCATACTTTGACCTCTCCTGGGTATGGTATTATTCCCTATTTTTAGTAATGAAGAGTGGAATTGAGCATGTTTATTCATTTTTGTGGATTATGTCCAGTTGGGACAACTCTTGAGCACCCTGAAGATTAGAATTCAAAATGGTTTTAGCAAATTACAATCATAGTCTGGAAAAATAAGAGGTGGTTAAATAATGAAGAGGACAAGAAGCTATGCTTAATTTTATTCTCTCTGACCAAACTCATGACTTCTGCACAAATATAATATGAGGAAGGGCACAGTAGATTTGCCAGAAATTATTTTGGGGTTATAGGAGAAAATAATCTGTACATAAATGAATCATTTTAACCACTTGTACTACCAGGTATAAAAAGAAGCATCACATATAAATCCCAGCAAGTAATATTTTCAATTTTCTGGTAAAGCCCTCAACTCAGATCTCCTGTTCAAGTTACTACATTTTAAAAGAGATGCGAAGAAAGTGGGAGCAGTCCACAGGAAGATGACAAATATGATCAAAGACCTATAGAAAAATGTCTTACAAGGAAATTTGAGAGGACTGGGCTTGTTTAGTCTGAGGATCAGAAAACTGAGGGGAGATGTAATAGCAGTTTTCAAATTAGTTGATTCCTGTGAAGTGAATGGCAGTAAGTGAAAGTCTATTTACAGTGAAAATAGAAGAGGGAGGATGCTGTGGGGTGTTACATGGAATATCAGAGTCCCTTTCTGTCTGATTTTCCATCTCAGAAGAAGGAAAGAATTTCCTCCCCCTTTTTACCACTGTCTTTCTAAATTAAAATAATTCTCATAGATTTAAGTCCCTGAGCCTAAATCGGTATTTAGGCAAATGTTAAATGTAAGACTTTTTTAAAAAAAAGCAGTCTGGTCTCTGTTCATTAGAGATTTAAGCATATGGCTGAGTTTAAGCCATTCAAATACTTTAACTATGCAAGTGATTGAAGTTGGATGCTGTTTGTTACATGTATCTGAAATTAATCTGAATTTAGACTAATATATATGTCCTTTGCCAACTTAGTTCCTCTATTACTTAGACATTTATACATATTCAAATTGAAATTTGATGCTGATGAACCAAGGTCTCAAATTTCTGAACATCTATGTCACAGACCTTCATTTCTTCCCTTATTTCCTTGCTGGCTGGGGGTCTATACATCAGGAATTTGTGTTCTGACCTTATAGTTTGAAAGGTATTGAGTGCTTTAGCCTCCAGTATTGAAATCATTGGATGTCTGCTGCTGACTCAGATGGAAGCAAGGTTAAGCCTGTAAATAGTAACGTTATTGAAAATCACTTTTTTAACTGCAATTTCCTAACAGCCAGGCTGGTTTTATCCAACCTCTCCCCTAAAATCCGGCATGAGGGCTTGTACACCCTCACAGCCATTAACACGGGATTGGAAAAGCAGCCAGCCCTGTTTGCCCACGTTTGGGGAGGACACTCCTGAGCATGTAGCTATTAAAATAGTAATTTCACTATTACTTTGCAATCCTGGAAGGGACTGCAGACCTTCATTTACACTGCACACCTGCAGGTTGTCACAGCTGCTGGGTTTTCTGTGAAAAACCCCACAGGTACGTCACTGTTAATCCACTGTTAATCCATGCCTCCCTCAGTGAGAAGGTGGTTTCTCATTCCAAGCATTAGGAAATATGAGGAACAGCTGATCCTACAGAACTACAGACAGGTTGATGACAAAAGGTGACATCTGACCGTAGACCATGAGGAGTTAACCTGTGCAAACTGGCTGCATGAAGTTGTACTTAGCTCCATAAATCCCTTTTGCTAGTCAATCCCAAAGAGAACTGAGTAGAAATTTCTTGGAAGCCACTTATAGTTAACACTTCTAATGGATATATATATATATATATTTTTAATCTTTAACTTTGTAAAACCTAATGCTAAATTACTACATATACCAAAATACAAGAGTAGGCTAAAATCTCATTCTCTACTTGGGGTAAAAGATAATTTTTCCATTTTAAAAAAATTGTAAAAAAATATGTATATAATATTGCCTTCTTATTTATTTGTTTTTACTTTATTTTTATGTAAGTGTCTTTCTAATGTTAATTCAAAATATTTTTATTGTTTTCCCAGCTGAGGACTGTTTTTTAAGCAAAAGCACACTGTGATGCTGTCAAACTAACATAACATGGAACCTGTCCATGGCATAAAAAACACAGTATGTATTAATCAACATGTAGAACTTGTTGCTCTTTGCCATTTAAGGAAAATCAGCTTTGCTGCTGCAAACAAATACAGTGATGAAAAATGGTCAAATCCTGATGTGATACGACTCAGCGATTTCACAAGAGTTCCTGCACTTTGTACCTTCTGCACTCACTAACCACTATGGGAAACTGCTTTTAAGAAGCTCTGGCCTGCCCTGCTCAGTGTAATGTTATACAAAGGCTCATGCTGTACACGTAAAACCACTTGAAATGTACCCAACAAATAGGAAGAAAATCTCTCCCAGACTCTGCAGCTGTCCGAGTAGATTGTGCAGTGTAAGGCTCAGGTGAAATCCTGGCTCTTGGGTTCCACCTGCCTGCAGTTGCCCTGCCCAAACCACTTTTGGGAGCAACATTTTGGTGACGTGTTGTGGAGAGTCAGAGGCTGAAATGAGCACCTCAGTGTGATGTCTGAGGATCTACAGTGAGCTCACCACTGTCCCTCACAGCCATGCACTTCACAGGCTCAGCGTACACACTCTTTTTCACACAGAACAATATCATAGAACAATCATAATAAGGGCTTTCAAGGAAGCTATTTGCAAACAAATCTGCCCCACTTTTATTTCAGTCTTCTCTTTATTGTGCTGAATTTTCCTCCCTGGAGCAGGTGATTCTGTTGGGAAAGAACATGAGTTTAATTTCTTGCTTTGTTTTCATCCCTTCTTTTTAAAGGAATTCCTGTTAATTGGACTTTTTTTCCCCCGTCTCTCATCTGGTAAAACAGCTAAAGCCTGGAACTGAACATCAGTAAATTCAAACATGGTTGTAAATAACTGGTGGTAGCATTGCACAGTGGTTTCCCAAGGTATTCCATAATAGAAACAAACATGTTCTTGCAGTACAATATTAAGGCATACAGCATTTCAGCACTTTCTGTGCTTCCAACAATTAAATTACAGTCTACCCTGTGCTGGGCTTCAGGAGGAGGAGCACAATTCTGTTCCCAAACGACTCTATGGAGTTTTAAACCTAGTTATTTTATTAACTAAAGGCTCTCTTGGGAAAGCCAACTAAAATTATCATATCCTCTCACACACATAATGTAATTAAGGCTCCTGTATGAAAAGGTACTTAAGCACATGCTTTACTTTAAGCACAAAGGTAGAGGTCTTGATTCAATCAGGATTACTGCTGGGTTTAAAATTAAGTGCACGCGTAAGAGCTTTGTACTGAGGTTCCTATCATCAGAATAGCCAGAGAGCTTCCAGGAGATAAGTTTTGCCTTGTTATCCAGAATTAAAATGGATGAGCTACCACACTTTTTCCCCTTCAAGTTACTATTGATGCCTACTCAGAACTTTCTGCACAGCAAAACCTGCAGGAACTCTGAGGTCTCATCTCCATTAAAATATAGCAAAGCAAACAAACAAAAAGGTTTCTTTGGGGTTTCTATGGGCACCACATTCTTATTTCCTTGGTTTAGGCCTTTGGTTGGAATAGCATTGGTTGCAAAGTCATTTTAATTATACTATATGTTGTCACTGATTTTCTTACATGGCTATCCTAAATGAACAGTCAGAGGGAGGCGTGGAATAATTGCTTTGATAATTTCTTTGATAATAATAATTCCTCAGTACACTTTTTATTTCTTTTCCCCATGAGCATTATATGGTCATCACTGAGCTGTGAGACTGGGAGTGGTAATAATCCCCAGAATACTTCTGTGTCCACTTGCACTTCACTTCTACATGCAGTGGTGCAGTGTTTCTGCTCCAAGCTTCAGTCACGGCCTGAAAACCTCAGAGAAAACCTCAAATCGGGGCCAAAGAAGGTAAAAGGAATGGAGTAGCTTCTGTAAGTGACCCATTCCAGATCTGAGCTCTCCTATTGCAAGAATAATATTACCCACAAGGTAACACTGCATCCTCATGCTTTTATCCTCCTGCAGCAGAGCAGAGAGCACACATCTATTCTCTCCTACAACACACACACAGACACAGATGATCTAAACTTCTCAAGTGCTTGTGGTTGTGACAGGCCTGGCCTTCCTTTGATTGCTTTGACAAATTCAGGGAAATTAAGTAACACATGATGTTAAGATCCTTAGCAAGTTTCTTTTATTTTTAGGGTTTTTTTTAAAGTTAATTGTGGCCTGCTGAAATAAGAGAGGGCAGAAAGGTCAGCATACTGTGGCTCCCCTATGCTGCAAAGGAAAATTCTAGAGATTGAGTCAACATCAGCTGGATATTGCTTTCTATATTTTATATACATATAAATATGTTTATAAATGCTATTTATATTTGCTGTCAAATGCCATGAAATGCCTGTAAGGCAGGCAGCATTCCTTCCCTGAACATATCTGTAAGTGTCTGAGGGGTACTGGAAGTTTTGCCATTTCTGGTCATTCTCTGAAGGGTACCAAAAAGAAATTTATGTCTGCTCAAATTTGTATCCGCCCAAATCTCCTGAAGGTGGTGAGCCGGGGATGCTGCTGCTCGTGTTTCACCCTCCCTTTAAACAAATCTCTGCTTGTTTGGGCTGCCAGAATCTCAAATTCCCAAGCACTAATTTCACACAGACAACATTGAACAACCAACCACGTTATCTTTTGTGCCTTTTCATCCACCTGCTTCTTCTTCCCCCTGTACTCTTCCTTTCAGTCCTGAATGTATCTTTTCCTCTGCTGGCTGTCAAACGTGTCTTACACTCCAGCTGAAGGAGGAAATCCCTTAAGCCACGGTGCCACATGTTCCATGCAATCAAAAGGAGCCTGGCTTGTGTTAATCTAGGTGTGCTAGATCCTATGCACCTGGGAGGAGCGTGTGGATGTGCCACATTGAGAAACCATACATTACTTATCTCTGAGCTGTAGCACAGAGAAATAAACAGCCATATGGCAAATGAACTTCGCTTTTTTATGACTTTGTTTTATTTGTTTCAAAATAGCGCAGCGCCACAAATCCAGAATGTTAACAATGCTCCATCTGGAAAGTGGAGAAGGTTTTGCTGCTTTGCCATCCCAGTGTTTTAGCTCTCCTGAAAAACTTGAGTTGCTCTCCCTGCCTCCCTGCCTTGCACCTCAGGGATTTGCCATAGCCAGGGAGGTCAGTGAGAACAGAGCATCTCTCTTTTGTCTTTGCTGGGCTCATTAAAGACCCAGATCCACAATCCAATACTTCTGATATGAAATAAAGGGAAAGAGTTAAACCTGTAGTTTGATGATGCCCTTACTCCGTGATTTCTCCTCCTTTTAAAAGAGAATGGAGTAATTTCTGGTTTTGTCAGTCTCTGGCTGAAAGGCCTGTTGGGCAAAGTCAGTAACCAGATCTATGTCTTTGTTATTCCAGTAAAAAATGGAGGTAATCCATACTACTGTAAATAAGAAATTATTATTATTATTATGGTATGCAACTATCATTTGCCATTCTTCCTCTAGTGAAATGCATATATACAGCTATATAACCAGACCTCCAAGGAGCCCCTATGTATAATTTAACAACTTCTGGGCTACCATTCACTTTGCTACTGCTTCTTTCAATATCAGAATAACTATTTGCATTCTAAATCACATAAAATAAACTACTCTTAGGCTAGATTTGTAACATTATAGTTATATGTATTTACATGTGCCCATATTTTCAGGGTCTTTAGGTCTTTTCACCCACTTCATTCCTCAAGCAACCAGAGGTGTGAGTGAGCATACTAAAAACTTTTACAGTCGTGAAGAATGCAGTTCTAATTATAGGGAAGTGCCACACTGTAGTCAATCTCTCAGTAGTTCTAATTATAAGACATCATCAGGTTAAATTAATAAATAATGAAAGTTAATTTAGAAGAACTTCTGCAAAAATGTAAATGACATTTTTACATACAAGTAGAATTTGTAGTTAAACTGAAAAACGTCATGCAATAACTTCATAGTTGCATGCACAAATCTGCGAATCCTTTGCTTTGATCTTCTCCCTCAGATGTACTGGCAGATCATGTAGGCTGTCAAATGGACACGGTAATTATGCATTTACAAAATTTTCTGTGCTCAGTAACAGATATAAACTCAAATCAAACCATACCATAATCTCTTTGAGACTTTCAGGACAGAAATGCTTTGTCCTTTACCTGTGAAATTATTCTTCCTGGTCACCTCATGACCATTTCACTTTTCTCTATTTTAAGACCTGTGTACCTTAATTATACAAAAGAGACTTAAGGTCTTCTCATGGTGAAAGCAAACCATCAAAATATGAAAATTTTTATGCATTTTTTTCTACCTCCCATAAAAGTTTAGATGGTTTTCTCTATTCTTGACTTGTACTCTCCCAAAAATCAACATATTGTTTTATTTTCTCTCTTTGTAATTCTTTTATGAAAGACAAAATGCTTATACAGACAAGATTCTCTGATGTGTGATTAGTTAATGATTTAATTTTTTTTTAATGGAGTTTTCCTCCTATTAGATAGATTCCTGAATCCAGACCCTAGAAGGAAAAAGTAAGATGTTTGAAAGTGACTAATGATCTAGGGAATCTGAAATATTGCCTTTCAGACATTACTTTGAAAAGTTCCTGTGTTTATTTGGTGTCTCTCAAACCAAGTATTCACTTCTCAAGCTTCTGGTCAAATGGGTAAAATAGGTCCCTATTTGCAGATCAGTGTTGAACAGGAGCCTTGACTTTGATTTCATATAAACAGGCATCAAAAAACCAACATTTCACTTATAAAGGAAACAAGACCTCAAGCTGCAAAAATTCCTTAACTTCAATTTGCCACAGCTTTTCCTGGGACCCATACTGATACTATTACAGCTGTCAGCAGCACAGGATATGAGCTTGGAGTTGATCACAGCCTCAGAAGTGTCCAACAGTTTAATATCAAAGCATTGAATGATAGGAATTTGTTCTTTATTTTTCTCCTTAGAAGTTATGAGAGGAATAAGGGTGAAACAATGGGAAAAAAAATTAAAGTATACCCTTGTCTTTCTCACTTAGCAGAGGACAGTCTTGAAAAATAGGTGTCTGTTGAATGACTCTTTCTGAATATGGTGCTTTTTGTGCCTGAGAATCCCCGTGCTAATGACAGTGAAATGGAGTAGCCATAAGGAAATAAGTGCATTTATCTTCATCTCAATTTTATCTCCTCTTGAGTATTCCTAAGGCTCAGCATCTCAAATCATGACAGATAGACTCTGCAACTGTTTACTGCTGTTGTCAACTCCATCACTGCGGTGAGATCAAAGCGGTCTTTTAGTTCCATATAAACACTTTCTGTTCTAACATATTTTACAGAGACAAAAAAGAAGCTCCACCACCAGCCTTACTCGGCTCTGCCAGGGCCTTCCCTCTGACAGTCATAACTGGAGGAATTTTTTGATTCCCACAGGCACCATGTCACACCTCTCCTTTTGTTCTTAGAGGTCCACTGCTTCCAGCGTAGGACATTAAATTTAAAGGCTTGGTGAGCTCACAGGGAAATCTTTTGTCCCAGTTTTGAAAAATAGGTGATCTCAAATAGCAGCAGCTGAAAAAGAAGAGAAGAACAAGTTTTTACTTCATTATGACTACATTTTCTTAAACAATTCCACGATTTCCATGGGACCTAATTTAGAGTTCCTCAATATTTTGAAGTGACTATAGTAAACAGGCAGCAATAAAAAATTCATTAATCACATACACTGGTAATTTGCATTAAAGGTGAAGGATGTCTGACTTGCTCATTGTAAATTAACTGCAAGATTATCAAAAAATTTGCTGTGTCTAAATTAATGCATAAACCAGGGTGGAGATGAGATAGAAGAGGAGGCAGAGGATGGCAAAAAGATATTTTCTTGAATAAGTAAATATAATATTAATAATAATTATTATTATTATTACTATTACACACTTTCACGCTCAGATTTTTCAAGACTTCAGCCCAGTTGTTACCATTGTACCTCTTCTGTAGATACAGACACATATGTAGATGTTTTTACAGGTCCATAGAGTTCTGGAGTGTTTTTAAGACTGGGGACTTCATGAGAGATTTGAATTCTACCTGTTGAAATACAATTTTTTTTAATATCTTGACTTTCAGAATCATCTTATAGAATTTCTGGGTGTCAGTCATGAGTGTAGGTTTCTGAAGGTTAAGGCTGTTAGCTCTGAACTCTTTTTGCCAGTTTTACTGAAGACAAAAATGGACCAAGCACGGTGCAACACAAAATGAGTTTGGTCCTATCTTGCCAGCAGTCAACAGTTTTAGACCAAAATTACCTTTCATGAAATGAAGTGCCTGATATTAAAAAATATATTAATTTAATAGAAGACTGAAAAGTTAACAGTAAATTAAAACAAAATTAAAATTTTGTAATTTAGTTTATTTCTGCCTTACTGCTTGGAATAATTTTCCATTTCTCTCACCCACACTGAATTCAAATTAATATTAATATCTGCTTCTTTGAAAGTTTTACAAAATTGCTTTAATACACATTAGGTATCAGGTGCACGTATTTTTTTTTTCTTTTGATCTAATAATCATTGAAGATTAAAGCAGTGACAGCAAATGGTACCATAGGTGTTAATTTATTTCTGGAGTGCGTGTGAGGGTATCTACACATGTATGGAATGTAGCTTATTATCTAAACCTGGCAGGGGGAGCTATTACACTTCAGTAACATTTGTAAACCCAGCTTGCTGAGAATGCAAGCCAGATAGTTCCCTGTTCCTTTGAAAAACTAAAAGAGATGGTATAATCAAGGCAGACAATACCTAAATATGCTTTTCTTTCCTCATACATCTTCCCTTCATGCCCTTAAAGGAAGCCTGCTCTCTCTGAATGGAAATTCTCATTTAATTTCCAGTCTTGTGGTTCAACAAAATTAGAAGTGTGCTTTCCCAGTGTTGGTTATATGCACATCTGGCCTCAGAGCAGCAGGAAAAATCTCCTCTGTAATCTAGTCTGTACATTGCCTGGTTTGTTTCATTTGGAATAAACAGCCAGAAAAAGCATAAAGTATTTGGAATATTTCTTTATGTGCCAAGATGTAGATATACATGAAAATTAAAAACTTAAAGGTAATTGGTAAATATTATGGGTTTTCCAAACAGTGGGAAAGTTGGAATTTGAACTTTGGGAGGTAGGACTGCACTGAAAGCTTTGCAAGGTGGATCACACATTATTCATTCATGCAGGAATCGGTGCTGAACTCTTTACAAAGGTGGAAACCCAGCACAATTTCACTGGTGTCATATGCTTTTTGTGAGGGTAATTTAAAGTCACAGATAACAAAATCAGAAAATTGTTTGGGATTTGTATTTGACTTCCATTTCTCATATTTTAAACATTTTTGTTTTGAAGAGGGATTCAAACAACATCAGAAATGAGAAGTGTTTACTGGGTAAGGGGAAACCCTTTTCATACACACTGAATAGGAGAATTCACACTTTTTCACTCTAGAAGCATTAACAACCAATACTGTTCTGATTCAGATGGGCCCTTCCAGGAAAACTCCACACAAAACAGAAAATATATGAAGATGTTGTTTGTTCTTTTGACCATCTCCTCCTTGATTTCTGTAATTTTTTTTTTTTTTTACTAGCCAGTCCTAGCAAAATTAACAATTAGAGCAAACTTTCCCTTGTGGCTGCTCACAAATATTATTTTCTTGTCTATAAATCATATTGTTTATGAACAGCACCGGACCAGAGTGCCTATCAAATGATAGACAGAATCTTCTTCCTCTTCCTGACAGCTGCTTAAGTTTAGAAAAGTGATTGTTTTGGTCCCACTAGAGGTGGGAGAGGATTGAAATCTCAAGACTGAAAAGTGAACCATATATCCTCTATAGGATTTGTGCAGTCCTCTTGGAGCAGGGTGTGGAAAGCACAGCACTGGAAAGGTTTCTCACATGCAAGTGTGTCTTCACCACCTCTTAGGCTACAGAAACATCCTGCATCCCACGTACATCTCACCTGGCAAGAAAAAATCATGGTATGGGAGCAAATCCCGTGGCAAATATGGGGTTGAGGTAATTTTTTTCCTTCACTTTCTCCATCTTTTTGCCTGAAGGGTTAAACATGAATTTGGTCTGGCTGCTCTTTACATCAGCAGAGCACAAGCAAACAGCTTTCCAAAAATCTTAATAGCAGACAGCTCGAGCCCATACACCTCCACAGGAGTTATTAACAGAACTCTCACCCTGTTCTTTCTGCTTCAGAGCTGCTTTGGAGCACAGGAAGAATTAGTCTGTAGCCTGCCATGCACAGGCAACATTTAGAAGCGTTTCCACAAACTTGGGAAAGTTACTTTTATTTCAGAAGAAAGCAGAGATCAACACCTAATCCCTTGACCACAGGTGCCAGGACTTTAAGAAGAACAACAAATATCACAACAGTCCCAAAGAAAACAGTGAGAGCTGGCGTCGCTGCTGTTGGAAATTTGAATTTGTGAACAAAGTTCAGGCGAGCTATTGGTTTCAGCCTCATTTTGCATTCAGGGTAGTGTTGATTTTTGAGTACTTCTGTGGTGTGACCTAAATCGTTTTTATTCCACTAGTCAGGATGATTATACCTTTGATGCAGGCTGTAGCCTTTGTGCCTCTGTACTCAGTTCTGTTTGGTTCCCTAAGACTCAGGCAAGAGGTTGGCATTCTCCAATTATCACAATTAATATTTGTATACAATAAACACAGAAAAATCTGTATGGTGCTATATGATGGCTGTACAAAGCCAAAAATCCAACTGCAAATTTGCATTCAGGTGAGACACACCTATTTTAGACTCAGTGTTGCTCTGTTTTCCAACAACTTTGATTTAAAATAAAGTTAGGCCTACATTAATAATGCTAGACCAGGGATCAGGTGAATTTGATGTTATTACCAGTTCCAATATTGGCCCGAGAAGCAAACCTGTAGAAGTCATTTTATTCCTTGGTACTTCTTTCTAGTCCAATTTTACTAGTTTAAAATGTAAATGAAAGATTACAGCTGACTCAAAGACTGTGGAGCTAAGAAACACAGTAAATTAAGATGTGGGTGTGCAAGTGAAGCATTTGTACAAAATTGTACCAAATATCTATAGACAAATTCTCATTTGAATTTGGGGATTCCAAGCCTAAATTACAGATATAAATCTTACCATAAGTCTAATAACTTTTTTTTTTCTTGTAAAGAATAATATTAATGGCCTGTTTCTGTTTGAGTAAAGTTTCCTGCATGTTGGGGATCCTTTGAATAAAATGCTGCTTAAAAAACATGATCAATATTGATTCCTGTTGAAAATACAGAGGGTTTGGGTATGGGTTTTTCTACAACAGGATCCCTGTTGTGCATGTTACCACAAAACTCAAAATGTTGTTGACTGGGAGATTACATGAAACAAAGAGCAAGGCTGTCAATAGAAGAGCTCAACAGTTTCTGCCATTTCATTCAGAAAAGTAATGGCTTCTTTAAAAGGCGTATTTTTAAGTCTGGGTGTTTCTTGGACCCACCCCATTTTCAGGCTAACCCTTAAATCTGGATCAGGTGGGCAAACGTAGCTTGGCTGTTTCCTCAGCAGAGGGGCTGTTGGCTGCTGTGCTCCCTTCAATCCTGTGAGTACGCCAATTTTTTTATATTTCAGCTTTTTTATATCTAATGGAGAACACATTCTCTCAAAAGGGAAAAGATATAAAGTTAAATTCTCGAGAATTGGATTGATTTTGAAGTGCGAGGCCCCTTGAAAGTCATTTCTGGGAGAGGAAAGTTTCCTTCTGTGATGTTCATGTTGGGATGAAAAATTATGTTTGAGGCTTTGTAGGACAGCTGCTAAGACTGAGAGTCAGTTGAAACTAAGAAAAGAAGAAATGATGAGCAAAAAGTGGCATGAGTTCAAAACAGAGTAATTGTTTGTTTGCTGGGGAGGAGGGTGAGGGTGTCACGTTGAATTTACTCAAGCCAGCTTTCTAAGGAAAGGAATTCCATGCTGCTGAGAGTGGAGTTCCTTCCCGGGGCAGAACGTGATTCATGTTCAGTACCTCCAGCACCTGAAGTCTGAAGAGTTGGGATTTAATAAACCAGTAAAAGAAGCAACTGAAATATTCAAAAGTGATTAGGATGGAAGCAGGATTGCAGGAGAGAAAAACTCAAGGGAGGGACAGCTACAGACAGCTTTTTGGAGGTACCAATAAGCTTCTACAGAGAGAAGCACCATGTTTTTTCCCTATTTTTCTCAATTTGTTGGCAGTTTCTTTGTTAATTTATCTTCTCACTTGGGGCCTCTCTGCTAACAGTATAGAAACTGAAGTTTCTTGGGAAAGAGTGTTAGCAGCTCAATATGTTTAGCTAATTCTTGTCCTGAGTTACTCTGTGCTGATTCAGTGTGCCCTGTAAGGTGTACCACAGTCCCCTGAGAGACAATTTCATTGCAGTGATGATTATCCATCCACATACCTGGGAGATCTGGGTCTTGTGTTTGGATTTATGTGGCAAAATAAATCTTCTCAAATCTTTATTACTTTGACAAAAGTACCTCTAACCAATCTTCTGAGCAATCATGACAAACCTTAAGTATCCTAACTTCTAATTTTTTTTT
>VWYP01030140.1:45509-65085 GCA_013400435.1 Pycnonotus jocosus
TTTTTATTTTTTTTTTAGTGAGGCCTCAGATTTAAAATTGATTCCTTTTGATGGGGAACCTTCCCACCTTGCAGGAAGGTTAATGATTAGGCTGGGATAACCACGGTCTTTGAGAATCAATAGTAACTAATTTACCACTATTAGCAATAAGGAACTGGCTGTTCCAGAAAGAGAGATCTCAGCTGCACATTTTAGCATTGCTGCCTCATGCATGGAGGCCCCAAAGTATGGGATGTGAAAGTAAAGCATGTTTTATGAGGACTGGGTCGAGTTCATCTGATGGCTCTCAAAGCTACAATCTCGCTATTATCTCCTGATTAATGTCAGGCATCAAATTCACAGTTGCTAACTATGACTGCCTGTGCCAGGTTTTATCTCTGCTGTGAGATGTCGGTCCCATTTAGATTGTATCAGCCTGCAGTGAGAATTATTATTATTATTATATCATTTTAGCAGCTCTTGTGGATATTCTGCATGGGATGTCCTAAAGTTATGCACCCAAGTTTGAGCCAGACACCTCAGGCTCCCTTAATGCTCCCAGGAATGCAATAGATACCCCCAGAGTGTGATTTTTCTGACTTTTTTCAGACACTCCCATCTCAGAACAAGATAAATTGCTCTCTGGAGATACCTGTTTCTCTCTACTGCTAATAAACAGAGCTGAGGGTACCTGCCTCAGACCCTGGGCAGATGGTGACTAAATTAGAGCAAATGAATCACACCTTTGCTATCATTCATGATGAGTAAAACAGGATTAGCCTCTTCATTTGTGTGGCAAGGGGGAAGGAAGGGAAGTAAGAACAGGTAATTAATGTACCTCCATGTACAATGAAAGAGCTTCAGTGCTGTCAAATGAAAAGGTGAGGGGTTTATTTCACTTAAGAGTGTGGGTAAGATTTCCAGATCAGCACTAGCCTAATCAGAAGCTGAAAAGTAATAATTGAAGGCAGAAAATGTAACAAAAAAGCAGAATCTTGCCCAAACACTTCTTTTTCTTCCCAAAGTACCCATCAGTCATGTGTGAAGGGAGCCCCTTAAGCTCTCTGATAACAAAATTGATGCTTATAATTAGTTATATTTATCTGGTGTTCTTTTCACAAAACTTTTCAACCTCTTCAGAAATGGAGGTGAATATTGTTGTCTTCAATATATAGAGGGTAAAACTGAGGCATAGTGTGGCTATAATATGTCAGAGATTATATTAATAATCAGTACTGAAGCTGAAATGGCAATTCAATATTTTGATCTCTGCCATTAGACCTAAGCACCAACTCATGCTGCTTTTCTCTTTCCTCTCTCTACATTGGCAAATGCATATGAACTTGCTCCCATGGCTTTTTAAATAGTGTTTTGGAATGGCTCCCAAACTTTTTAGAGGCTTGAGTTCGTTTGGGTTTCTTTCTTTTGTGAAGGCCATGAAATAAATTCAGCTTTAATTGTCATAGGAGCTGCTAGAGAAGACAATCTAAGTAGAATCAGTTTTGTAAAGAGAAAGCAATGTGGAACTGCTCTGAAGTGCAGCTACATTGTGTACAGGGAGAAAAAGTTACAGAATAAATATACTGGGGTTATTTTATCTGTTGATTCCTTTAAAAATTAACCTAGTCACATTTTATAAATGCAAGTTCCAAGGTGCATTTTGGTGTCTTTTTCTGCTTGTATTGCAAACAGGACACCTTAATAAGTGTGATTTCTAGAGCTGATGGGAGAGACCATATCAAGACAAGGTGTGTGACCACCTGACTTTTGTTGTGAGTTGTTCTAGCACTTGCATTGTGTTGGGGCTGTGAGAAAGTACCCAAAGGTACATCCACATAGCTCAGAATTCAGTGATGAAATGTGTTAGAAATACAAAGTCAGGCTAGAAATATTGAATCTTAACTGAAATATAAATGTAATTAGAAGGGCAAGAACTTTTTAAAATTAGATTCAAGAACTGAGAGGACTTCTGTCTCAAACAAAATCATGCCATTTCAACCCCTAAATATGAAAATTAGTAGGTCTATCTGAAATTTTGAAGGGAAGTCTGTACGAAGTGACACCTGATGAATGTTTCAGGGAAGCAGAGTTTTCCTGTGGTAGTTAGTGCTGCAGAAATAAAAATGAATGAAATAGAGTCCACCTGCAGTTCTAATTTTAAAATGCCGTGAAATGTGACAGACACAGGTCTGGGCAGCAATGCTGCACTAAGGGCTATGAAATGACTCTTGCAGAGCACCAGTGACTTTAATTGCTTGTACTACAGGCTTAGGTGCCTGTCAATGAACAATTACACTGCAGCATGGCAAGGGCACCAGGACTCCAGGTCATCACAGGACAAGCCCTCATGCTCTGTCTGTGCTAATATGGGGATACTCTGTGGTCTTGCTGAGATGTTTTAGAGGAATAGATGCCAAACCAAATAGGGTTTTCTCTAAATCAGGGGTATTTCCATATTTTACAGCCCTTGAAGTCCCTATTGAGTGGCTTTCTAAGCCAATGAACTGATATCCCCAAATACATTACTAGGACCAGCATTTTGTGTTCTGATTCCATGAGATCCTAACTGCATTTCCACTCCTGTTGAAATCATTAAATATGCTCAACTTTTTTTTTTTTTTAAAGGATTAAGCCCTTTATTTTATTATTTTCTATTTTATTTTTAGTAGGCATTATCTTCATAGAGAGAATTCTTAAAAACATCATAGTTTCCCTTGTGATAGTGAGGAAAACTTTTTTAAAGAGTTTGATTTTCATTCTAAATTAAACATCAAAATGAGGAAAAAAAGGATCATGTTTTTATTTTTTTAAATAGACAGATGAAAGATTTTGTTATTAATAATTGACATGAAAGCCTTTCGTCTTGAACACTGGTGTATGTAAACCTCAATAAAATCCTAAAAGTGCTTTTGTAGAACAAGAACAGTCACAAAAATCTGAATAAAGCCACCTTTTCAAAGAACATGATGAGAAAGGGGAAAACTCTTAGATGTGCAGAGCAACACATTTTACATTCATGCCCTAGTTATTAGGAGGCTTTGAAGTATTCACTGTTATTGAATACAGTGTGTACTGTAATTCATTTGGTGCCTTCATGTGGAGCTGAAAAGTTCTAGCCAAAGTGCTTTGGCTATTTTGTGAGCATGAGAATCTGGATGTGAGGAAAAAAATGGTGTTCCAGCCTCAATCTTATGTAGTCCTAAGGGTCTGACCTTGGGAATTATCATAGCAAAGCTTACATGAAAATAAAATAATAAGCACTTGAAGAAGGGTGGGTCAGGAAAAGAGATTTTTTCATCTTTGGATTATATTTTCAGGTCTTTAATGCAAAGGATAATATGAAAACCGTTTACAGTTTTACACTGGCTTTTAGAAGATGGTATAAATGGAAAACTGTTTGTCTATAGAATAAACCAAAATTATCTTCTAATCCAGCAAAATTTCATTGAAACAAAATTAGCTGCCTACACTTTGGGCAATTTTAGCAGTAGGTTGCAGACCATAAACCAGGACTGCCTTCAACTCAGACACGAAACAGCTGGTATCTCTGGACTTCTTGATTAATTGTTCCCATCTCCTTGGGAAGTAGAAATGCTGCATTATCATATTTGAGAAAGCAACAGTAAGAAACTCATTACTGGCTGTATTTTTCATGTTCACCTATGAAATTATCCACTGGAGCCTGGATACCATTGAGCAGCTGTCCATTAGGTGAACATTACCTGAAGCTGGGGTCCATCTCTAGCTGACAGCTTGCTTCTTCAAGCCTGTTTCCATACTGTGCTCTAGAGTATCCCAGAAATGATCTGCTTCAGGAGCTGACAGCAGTATTTACTGCTCTGCCTCTGCTCATCCCTAGCTCTGCAGAAGCCCTCTCCCTGCCAGGTGTTCCAGTGCTTGCCAATACAGGATTGATGTGCTCATATGTTTGTGTGGAAGCAGTTTCTGATGTGCTGAGATTATTGCATTTATTTTTTCTCTGAGTAAATGTCATGCTGTTGGTTCTTGCTTGATTCCAACTGGTGCCCCCAAGTAGAAACGTGTGCAGCCCATAACGAGCCCTGTGGACCTTCTGGTCAGTATGGTGTCTGAATTTACTGAATTTCTTTCCTCCAGATTGCTTATGATTTATTTAACATCGGTGTCTGTGCAGTGCTCTGTAAGCAGTGTCTGTGGAATTCAGCCTAATGGAGCAACCATTCCTCTTCAGAGGAGCTGCAAGCAGCAGTAGTTTAACCTGCAATGAAAATACCCTAAGCATAAGATGGCCATTGTGCTTTTTCTAACCTTCCCAAACACAATCTCCCATTTCCTCTCATTCCCCAGAGAGAGAAAAAAAAATTCCCTTTTCCCCAGATACTTTGTCTCAAGCAGTGTAGAAATAAAAAAGCAATGTTTTCATTCCACTACGTCTCTACCCTTGGACAAGACGGGAGGATTGGCTCACAGTCACTTTCACCAGAATTCATGTTTGAGCCCCTGGAGTACAAATGGCAACACAATGTTCCTTCACTCTGGAATTGCCCTAATTTATTCAAAATAATGAACAGACAGCTCAATTTTAGGGTGCAGGAACAGATTATTTCTTTCAGTAATCGGTTTATAACTGGATTCTCATAGACATAATAAAATAGCTTCTTAGTCATTTCCTAGTTATTTCCCTAGTTATCCATAGTCATTTCTCAAGCAATGCCTTTGATTTGTTGCAAGCCTGGAGGGAAAGAAACTGACCCTTCAGCTTTGGCAATTATTTTTCCTGGGAAACTGGGATACATTCTTTTTTTCCCCCCTTCTCTGTGGTCTTAAACATATTAAGCAAAATGAAACATGTATTTTTAAAGCTGCTTGAATGATTGTGATAAGTAACTGAAACAACCATAATTCTTTCTGATAGCACTGTGATTTCTAGACTGTTTGCTAGACTCTAAGCACAGGGAGTAACTGAGTGCTCCCACAATATTGTTATAAAGACATTTTATTAGACAAGCAAAAAGCCTTCTTTAGTGTACCTTGCTCTACCTTTGGGAGCTGCAGTTTGCTACGTAGGTTCTCAGGTGTCACTAAAGTAGGAAGAAATTTAAGAGGAAGAGATTGTTTGTAAAACTTCAGCCCAAATATTTTTTTATTTAGATATTGAGTGCACACGGACATAACACCATGTTTTATCAGTGAACTTCTTTTGGCACTTGAGCTGGCTGATTCTGCAGTGCTGACTTAAAAAGTTGGGAATGCCTTTATCCTTCTGATTTTTTTTTTTTAACTATTAATTTTTATTTTTTTAAAAGGCTTTTCTAGCCAGCTCCATCCCCTCACAGCAAGGCAAATCAAACCCCTTCATGTACACACCTGAACACAGAAGGAGTGATAGCATGGGACAACCAAAACTTCACATGGGGTGGTATCTGTGCCTTTCCTTAGAATGAACTCCCAAACAATCACATGATTTATTTCTAGAACAATTAGAACAAACAGCTTTTTCCTTTTTTAATAATGATAATTCAGCTAGGTGAGATTTCAGAAAAAAAAATAAGCATCAACACCTACTTGATCATTGTCAAACACAGATTTAAGTTGTGACAGTGTGCCAAAAGAAGAAAACTTGGGTGTATAACATTCTATATCTAGAAGAGGCAATCAATTCAAATGAGTAGGTGGCTACTTTTCATCTTTTTTTTTTCTTTTGTAGCTTATATGTGCCTTCCAGATGGTAAATATTTTTAGTTCCTATTTTTGTCCTTATTTCAAAAGAGATTTGGAGATCTCAGAGGAAGCATGTTCATTTTCCATTATGCCAGTTTAAAGCCTCTAATGAAGTTTGAGAGCAGGATTTGGCCCATAAAACATATTTTTGTCTATGATACATATTGCACAACCCCCCAAGGAACTGCAATAAATGCACTTATTGAACTACTGTAACACTAAAATATGCTGCTGGGCCCTTTGGTTTTTTCTATACTAGGGGGTTTGTGAGAATTGTTGTTTACATCAGCACTTGTGCAAATGGGAAACCAAATCATTAATTTATAAAATGGCATCTGGAAGTCTTAATTTCTGATTGATCTAGCTCCCTCTGGATTTTCCATGTCATCCAGTACCATAGCTTTTGAGCATAATGTAGCTTAAGTAGGTTAATATTCCATGAATCAGAGAGGATTTCAGAGATGTTTCCACTCTGACAAATTCTTCACTTTGACTGAAGAATCAAAATGATTCCTTCTTAAATAGCCTTCAAGCATATTTTTTAAAAAAAACCCCAAAAATTTAGCAGGTAAATTTGAGCAGTTCACAATACTGGCTCTGGATGGATCTCCTTTTGCAGACTGACTCCTGGGACTCCAGATAAACACATTCTCCTGCTGCCAATGGAGCAGGAGCTCAGAGACAAAGGCAGGGAAGGGGGTCTGGGGAGGCTGCCTGTGCTGACGCCTTTTAATTCTGCACCACATTTAACTGCCTTCCACTTCTTCTCTGCTCAGGCCTTTGATGGGGTAAGGTCAGAGCAGTATTATTTTTCAGTTTGTCACTACATCTAGGTTGTTGTGGGTTTTTTTATGCTGGCAGTGTGTGTGTGTGTTAACCCAGACTATATTTGTAAGCTTTAGTGTGGGTTGTTGGTTGTTCCCAGATGCCCAGGCTGGGTCTCAGGTGGAAGGCAGCAGGTGTCAGCCTCTCTGAACAGGAAATTTCACAAGCATCTCCCTGCCGTGTGGTAGAGGCAGCCCTGGACCCCTCTTCTTAAGGAAAATAACCTGAAAACAGAGTTTGCTCTCTTCAGCAGCACTTGCAGCAGAAGTGAGGGGCAGCCCACCCTTGTGCCATGCTCCTGAGCAGCCTTGAGTGATTTCCCCTGTGTGTGAAGCAGAGATGCCAGGCTCTGCACATGGGCAGTCAGTGGGAAAAGCTGAGCCTCCTGCACCTCTGGCATCTGCCCCAGGAGGCTGGAGCAGCCAGCACTGCAGCAGAGCAGTGGCAGTGCCCCTCTCCTGCCTCTTCCAGGGGGGTGAGAACTGGTCCCTGTTGGACTGGGGCTGCTGGGAATGTCCAGGAACTGTGATTCCCTTGTTCAGTCAGTCCTGCTTGGAAGAGGTGGCTGAGAGCTGCAGTGGGACAGAGAGGCTCTGAAACAGAGGATGTGGGAGCCCAAACACAGGAGATAAATTCAGGCAAGCCAAGGTGCAGGTGTGGGTTGCTCTGGGCTGGTCTGTTCTGGTTTTCCCTCTCCTCACAGGCGCATCTAATGGATTACATTTCTGTTTCAAAATCATCTTCTGATGAAGCCATAACCTCCTTTCCCCTCTGGCATTTCCAAATATGAAGGGTTTTTTCCTTAATCTTAGATGTATGACCTGGCACTGTGTACATTACATATCTTTTCTGTGACTGAAGTCCTTGAGGAGACCAGTGCTGTATCTGCATCAGCAAACAGCACAAGCTGTTCCACCCAGCAAACCTGCTTCTGTCTCATCCTGCTGATGTGTTCCAAGCTTGTGGACAGTGAAAGCAGAGAGAAACTCCTTTTAGCTTGGTCCTGAGTAGCAAAGACCCCACTAACAGCTGGACTGACTCCTCAAGTGTTTGCTTACAGGGAGAGTTCCTGCTCCAAATGAAAATATTAATGCAGATGCAGCCCTGCAGTGTTTGTCCTATATATTGACAACATTTTCTGAAATGTGTGATTCTTTAGAAAATTCAGCAGGCCTTATTACTGTGTGCCAGGGCACTGAATGAAAATAAAGGTTGTTGCAGGGTCAGTCATTGAAAAAGTGTTGTCAGACATTCCTGTGGCTTGGCACTTAGACCTGCCAGCCCTGCTAACTCTTGTATCTGTGTAGGACTAGCTGCAGAGCTGCTAACTATGCAATTCTAATCCTCATTCCCTCCCTTTTAACTAGGAATGCCACATGTAACACAAAATCCAGGGCTTTTCTCAACGCCAAGTAGATTAGATCTGCTGTGTTGCCCTTGTCTAGAAAATTGTATCAAAGGAGGATGTCAAGTTTGTCAACTCGTACCTTTAGCAAACCTGTGTTGCATTTTATCTGACTCTCTACTTCTGTCACAATTTTCTTATTTTGCAATTCTCTTGTCAACACTTCCCACTGCGGATTTCTTGCCTGAAGCTTTCTGTACCAGTCAGGTCAGGTGGTGCTCTGAGGGAAAAGAGTTGCTCACTTCCTCTTCCCCAGTCTTTAAATGCAGGTATGATGCCAGAGGTGCCAATGCTGTATCCTGCTGCCTGAACCTGGATATTTCTTTGAAGCATCAATAAATAATCTGTGGCTTCCTGTCCCTTTTATTTTTTTTTTAACATAACACATGTGCAGACATTACCTGGTGTTTTAACATGAGTGCATCTATGTCCTTTGTTTTTCTCCTGCTTCAGCTTTGTGTAAGTTCACCACTTTTTTATTTTTCATCTATCCCACCTTTGACAAAAAGTTTGCCAACAAGACTCTTATCAAAAACAAAGTTTAGTTGATGAAAATTCCCTTCAGGTTTTTGGGATTTTTTTTTGGAGGGTTTTTTTTGTTTTTGTTTTTTTTTCAGTTTCTGTCCCTCTTTCTTTACAGAGCAGCAGCTTTTCCTTTTGGCTTCATACGACTGAAGAATTATCTACAATTTATTTTCATTTCTTTGTAGTCTGTTGGACTCTGGTTGTTCTCACTTAATCCTTATTGTCAGCTATGAACATAGCCTTCTTTCCAATAAATACCTTCTTCCTCTCCTTGAAAGTTTTCTTTTTCCTTCTGGTGCTCTTAAAAACACTGCTATTAATCCTGCTGTGCTCAGAGCCCTTCTCTATAATTCTTCCCTTGTGCAAAACACAAATGCTATCCAATTTGTGTGCTTTTGGGGCTACAAGTAGAGAAAGCTCATGCACTTTGTAATTTCTTACCTTTTCAGTCCACATTTTGTTTACTAGTTCAACCTTCTCAATCTTTTGAAATCAGAAACCTTAATTATGGATCAGGGAGAGAGGGAGGGGTGTTTGCTTCTTCCATTCAATTTCTGTTTAATCAGTTTATTATCACTCAAGATGCACTTATTTTCTAAATCATTTTGTAATTTATAAAAACAAAGTATAAATAGCATCACCTGCTGTTAGTTTTAGGGAATTTCTGGCTCTCCAATATCTTCTGGAACTTTCTGTAATTAGCCCAGCTTATTAAGTTAATCAGCAGTATAATTTTGTATCTTTTAAGGAAAACTAGGAGATGCAGCAGACCCTCAGAACCAACTGTTTTTTCTATCCCCCTGCTCAGTGTTTTTATGACCTGAAATAATTTGTTGTTACTGGAGCAAATTTGCATAGATGTATCTACAGGAAATACAAATAGAAAACAAGTTGTTCTGCCATTAGGAGTAAATTATTTTTAAAGCTTTCATAAGATTGAGACCTGCAAAGTGGACCTAACAGGGGAAAAATATGCAAAGTTGCTGAAAAGCTGAAAACCTATTTTCATTTCAGTTGTCACCTGATAAGGAAAACAAAAGCCAGTTGGACTCTTTGATATTTGCAGCAGCCTACACAATAAGATGGAAAAAAAGACCTCTGAAAAATTATACATGTACATAATAAACTATATTTCATCAGATCTATAAAGGATTCAAGACATACACTTGTTGAGCAAGATAATTTGTTGTGCTTTAAACAACACATGTCAAGTAATTATTAAAACCAAAACAGCTGAGTTTCTCAAAGAAGCCCAGAAAGAAGTGAAATGCAAACCCCAAGTACCTAAACCTCCTAGTCATGTTCTAGAATCAGGGCTTTAACAGATTTATGTCCTCCATGGCCTCTGATTTTCATTTGCACCTCAAAGATGCAGTAACACTCTTCTGGGAAGGAAAGTGACCATTCAGCTCAGATTCATACAATCAGCATTTGTTAATTTTTTCCTGAATTGTTGAAGAGGATGTATTTCAAAACCTGATTTCAGTCACAAGGTGTCTACAAAGAAATCAGAAAAGAGTTTGGAAAAGTGCAAACAAACAAGTTATTGCTATTTATATTGATTTTTTCCTTTCCTTTTTTTTTTTAAATAAAGACAGAGCAAGTTAAAAAAAATATGGTGGGGAGTTATTGTGTTGGCAGTGGTATGTGTATTTTCTAAAACACACAATTTAAAGGCCCATTAAACAAACATCTCTCACTCTTGACATGAGATCACAGTGCTGCTATCTGCTTTTTAAAGCCTGATTTACAACAGAAGGTGCAGGGTGGAATAAAAATCTGTGAGAAGCTTCTGATTAGGGCAGCTGTAAACATCTCCTCTGCCAAAGGGTTTTTTTATCTATAGGTAATGGGCAGAGCCATATTTTTAGTAGCATTATTCTGTTCTGACCAGGCTCAGGTTGGAAATCCAGATTTGTTGCATTGTTTTACAGCGATTACTGCATGAATAACCCTGGATACCAGTTTGGTCTCACAGATAATATTGGCAATCATCTTATTTTGTGATGCAGGAAGACAGAAATGGAATATATGCACACACTTGTTCTCTCTTTTTATCTGTGACCCTGCTGATTGGTGAGAGCAACACTGTAGTGGCTAAAGAGTGGCAGGCATGTATTTGTGAGTCTGGAATAAACTAATATTCAGTGATCTTGACTTTATTCCTAGGGAAAAGGAATAAAAAAGATCATTACAACAGGTTGTTATCAATTATTTTGCTGATAATCTCTAATTAAATGTATCAAGCACTGAACATTATCACAGGCAAAGTACCACAGGCCCTTGGGGTGTGTGAGCAGATGATTTGAAGGGTGTGAAATATGGGTGGCTACAAACATCCCCCCAATATTTTTACTTTCCCACCTGCAGGTGGGCACAGCATCCTCAGGGCATTTTGCTGACTCGAGGGGAAGCCCAAAGGAGCTCAGCACTTCAGAAGCTCAAGGATAAAAAGCAGGCATGGTTTAAGGATTGCTTGCTTCACTCACCCAAAGGTGAGGCAGATGGGCTCTCCAGGCTCCTCTCTGGCATGTTTACACTGAAGGTGAAGCCCAGACATTGCTGGGTTTGAGGCCTGAACTTGCTTGCCTGTTGACTTTGTTAAAACCAGATTTGAGGTCTCCCTGCTGTGAGATGTTCTGAAGATTGCTGTGCCCTGCAGGGTCAGCACGGTGAGGTGCCCATATGCAATGTAAATAGACATGGAAAGCCAGGCTTAGCTTTGCTCTCAGCCTGGGAGAGAGGGAACCTTGCTTTTGAATTTTCTGATCTCCCCTTCCCTGGTGCTGCTGTGAGAATCCTGGCCTTGGCAGGAGCCAGCTCCCACTTCCTCAGGTGTCAGATGCTCAGGCACCAGAAAAACACAAAGTCCCTGCAGAGTTTTGTTTATTGAGAGCAGGTAACTATGCAAAGCACAAGGAGACATGGAGACAATGAACTGCTTTTTTACAAAGGTGGGGGAGAGAGGCTGGCCACAGTCTCTGGGAGCTGTCATTGGTCACTGACAGAGAAATGCAGCCCAGCAGTGAGATCCCCTCACCGTGCTGCAGCCAGGCAGCTTCCACACATTGGTGCTCTCCTGGTTCAGGAAGGCACCCCTGCAGCACAGCCCTGGAGAGCTAAAGAGATATATATTGATATATATTGATATATATTAATTATAAATATATTANAATTTATTATATAGATTATATTAATGTATATGAATATTAGTTAGTAATATTAATTATAATATTATAGATGTTCACACTGGCTTTGCTACATGGCATCTAATTGGATGCTGAGATTTTCTGGGTTCCTCTAGGCTGGAAAATGTTTGTTTGTTTGTAGAAGCAGGTGCTGATCAAGGTCACCACCAGAAAAGGTCAAGAGGGTTTCTAAGGTAATTTGGAGCATGAAGTTAGGCTTCTGCCACAAGACTTCGTCCCTTTTTTTGACTCCCTTTACTTACTCTAGAGGGGCTGGCAGTTGCCAGCTGATCAGTAACGTAATTTTTAGCATTCCTTACTTTGTGGGGTGATGCCAGTGTGCCCATCACACTGCTGAGTGCTCCATCCTCCACCTCTAAGGTGGGAAAGAAAATAGTTAAACCTCCACCCTCACACAAGTAAGGGACTTTCTCTTGCAACTCTATGTAGAAAAAAACAAACCAATCTATTCCCTTTTTCCTTCAATTCAGAGAATTTCTGTACCAGGAACCATAGATGCACAAGAATGTTTAAAGTTTATGTCAGAGGCAGATCCTGTTCATGATGGTCTAAATTCAACCATTAAAGTAGTCTGGATCAATTGTTAACTAATACTTGCCCTAATGTTTTATTTCCTGGTTTGTTTGGGTTTTTTTCAGCTGCAAATTTCAATAACACTGTTCCAGTTAGGATCACACAAGATTTTTGGCCAATACTTATTTTCAATTGCTGCAGGCTCATAGTGTAAGTTATCTAGGTTATGGTGTTCTCTCCCTCTCCACCATTCCCTTTGTGCTTTTGGCCAGTCCAGTGCTTTCTTTAGTGTTACAACTTCTGCTTTTTTTCCCCTTGTTCTAAATCAATATAACTCAAGGGAAAGAACTTCTTCCCATCTCTCATTCTAAGATGTCTTCCTGTCAGGAGTTTATATCCAATATTTATCTTCAGTGCACTTGTCTTAATGTGATCTCATTACTTACAGAGATAAGCCAAGCAGTCATTTTCAATTTATTATTATTAGGACTAGGAGAATTTCAGTGATATTAGTGATTCCAGTCCTAGTTCAGGACTTCACTACTGCTAGAAATTATGCAACCACCCTCAACGCAGTCCTCTAATATTAATGTTACTAAAAAGAGCTTGAGTCCGTAGAAAGAAAAGGATGTTGAATTTTGCTACTGGGGATGTAGGAGGACAGCAGAGGGAAGAAATGGTTGTTAAGGTTGTTTATAATGAATTTATTAAGATGATTACTGCCAAAAGAGATAGCTAAGCAGCCAGACCTGTGCTCAAACCTGTGATTTTTAATTCCTTTACAGTGTGATACTATTATTATTTTTATGTTTTGTGGGGAAAGGGTCAGGAGACTGTTTAGATTTTGCTTTTTGCTCTGCGTAAAACTTCACTGATGGGCAAGAAAAGGAAGACGCTCTGATATGTTTGCTAATAAAGTAAAAGCAACATTCAAGGGACACGTGGTTTGGGGGTTTTTGTTTTGTTTTTCCATGGAAATAGTTTAGATTGCAGATCTAGAATCTTGCACTGGCAGAGCTGAGTGGGTGGGAAATAAGCAGGTAGGGCTTGCTGTGTGTCAGTCAAAAGTGAGGCTGTGTCTTATGAAGCCCTTCAATTTGTGCATTTCATTTCCCTGGCATGTGAAGCTAAACTTGTACTGTTTTAAGTGTCTATGCTCATTTTTCAGTGTACCACCACAACTACTTTTTTCTGGAAAAGTGCACAGGGAAATATGGTAATGATCATTTCTTCTGATCTCGAAGAAAAGGAAAGCATGAGGAGTGTATATACATTTGGTTGGTTGGTTGGGTTTGGTTTGGTTTGGTTTTGTTTTGGGTTTTTTTGGGGGGGTCTTTCTTTTGTTTTGTTTTGTTTTGAAGTTCTGCAGCTTTTTCCCCATTTTGTTAAGAATTTCCTAAATCTGAAGGGTAGAAATGATTAAAGGGAAGAGACCCCTGGCAGCACAGGCTAGCATACAAGAGCTAGGTTCTCCAGGCTGATGGATTTTGTTTCCTTCCCAGCAGTACATCCCCACAAACTCTGAAAAACTAAGGCCCCAGTTTCTAAGGCATTGATGGCTGTGGGGATATGTGTTCTCTCCAGCAATTAAATTAAAAATCCAAGTGGGAAGGCATATCAGGGTCCACTCATAGCTGCTATGTTTCATTATTTTTTAAGCCTCCTTAATTTTTTTATCTGTTTGTGTGGAAAATTTTGCACCTGTATCAGAGACCCTTGGCCAGCCCCTGGATTTCAGTTCTTAATTTGATGAAATTGCCCAAAGGTCACATCTCTAATGAGGCTGCAGTGACTTTGGAACAGCCATGCCACTCAGAAGGACAGCAGTAAGAATGTCTTGAAAAGTGCCTTAAACACACATTCACTTCTGATTTAAAAACCACTCCTGTCCTTTGAAAAACTGTGACTGGTGTGTCATGTTATAACACAGTGTCAGCCCTTTATTCAAAGTAAGCATTACACAAGAGTGCTGTGTGATGAATTTCAGACAGCCAAATCCCTTTTTTGCTTTTTACTGAGTTGGTTCAAATTGCCAGAGCTATTAACAAAGCAAAGAGAATGGTTATATTTTTATATTGGAGCATAATTATGCTACCAGCTAGCTGTCTAACTCATCTTGCTGGCCCTGGTAGCTGACTATAAGAATGATTCTTATCATTGGGAATATATTTGATTTAAACCCAGACTATATGAAAACTTCACTTAGGTTTTCTTCCTCTGTGCAGTGTTGATAGAAGTGGTGTGCTTCCAGATTTTTAATGGTTATTCATCTGAACATTACACCATTTTGAGTCACTAGGTATTCCAATGTGTTTATTTAAGCATTCTTTTTAATAAAAAGTTTGGGGAAAGCTTTAACTTATGAAATTTAAGTACTGAGGTTTAGGATTTTTTACATATTTTAACCTAATTAATGCATATAATAGGAACTTAACAGCAATATAATTCACCTAAACAGGCTTTATCCATGATCTCTGTCACAGCAGAAGGTGATCATCTTCTGTGCCAATGTGTCTGTATCCTGAGCTTTGCCTTGAGAACACAATGACAAGTTTGAGGGGTATGAGAGTTGGGTGCTTCTGAAGAGTTTGTCCTTCTGCTGTCTTTCTGACAATCTCATTTTAAGGTCCTCTTATGCCATTGGTCTTTGTAGCCCTGCATCAACAAGCACAGTCCCTGAAGGGAGCAAGGCCTTGAATATATTTTAGGCTACATCTGAATATCTCAAGTAATGTGCTGTTGCTCATTGCAAGATTATTCCCATCAAAATTGGGATGGACATCAGGATAACCATGGCTGCAATGTAGCTGTTGGTCTGTGTGAGAGCAATGGACATTTCATAATCCAAACCTCTCTGACCTGTGGTGTACTCATCATTCCACAAACTATTCAACAAAGTAAGCTTGACTCACAAATAAAAATCTGTATAATATTGTTGGAAGACCCAAATTTCCAGCAAGCACTGTGAACCTGGAATTTGAGAATGTCTGAAACAGACCAAACACCTTCCTACTTGTGTTGTGCCAGCCTCCTTTCCCATTTGCTCTGAATACACATCCTTCCCTTGCTCTAACAGCAGACATCAAACTAGCTAGGACAGGGAAGCCTGGTCTCTAATTCTTTGCCACCTTCTGAAAGCATCTGGATACAAACAAGGCTCACTCCTTGCTCCTGGCCTCCTTGCTGTGTGACCTCAGACAACTGAAAGCTCTGCTTTAATCCACTGTGTGTTAGGAAATGTCTTTCTAAATTCTTTTCAGATAATAGTGAGGCTATTAAGTTTGACAGCATCTGTGTGGCCATCAGAAGTTCAAAATCCAATATTTGTCTCCTAATTTGAAGATCTGATTTTTGCTTTGGGTTTTTTGTGTGTTTAAAGAAAAAAAAAGGAATTCTCCCTGTTATGTTGAGCCCATAGAGAATTACACTCAGTGTGGAACTGCTGCTGTGTGTTCCTCCTCCCTCTGGGCATGGTTGTAAACCCTCCACTACAGCTGGAGGACTTAATAATTCCTGAGTTAACGTTTTGTAGCCTGTCCTGTTGAAACAAAGTGCAGCAGTCCCTTGATATTACTGTGTCCTGCAGTGACTGAACAAAGCAGGGCTGAGGCTGCTCCCACTGACACACAGCTGTCAGGTCACACCTGTTTATGTGAACTGATACCTGCATGTGAGAGGCCAAAATGGGCTGTGGGAGCACTTCTTCAGACGTCCAGGTAAGCCAAAATCTGGTTAAATGATGCATCTCTTTGGTCTCTGGTCTGGTTTCTGTGCCATGGCCTCCTCCATAGATTGCCTTCTCACTGCTCATCCAGTTTTCTCTTCCCAAGCTGTGTCTTTCAGCAGCACCCAGCTCCTGCCCATCCCCTTATGGCAGATGATTGCTCTGGTATTTCTCAGTCAGTTCAGGTGGTTTGACAAGTCAGCTGATGGTCCTGGGGGGATGAGCTGAGGCAGATGGGGACCTGCAGCAAGAGACAGGTTTTTCTGACTCTCTTCACTGCAGGTCTCTCTGGAAATATCTCTGAATGAAAGTTGAGGAACTTCTTTCCTCTTCATCCCTCAAGGTACTGAAATCTATCAGGCAAGAACACATTCTAGTGGGCATCATCTGGAGTGCCTTTTAGCCAAAGGACAGTATTTGCCCTCCTTGGTGCCCCACCAGATTTATTTCAATTGCTTTATTTATTTCAATTTCTTTAGTTCTCATACCAAAATGTATCAAAACCAACAAGTGCAAAGCTGTGATCTCCTCTGTTCTCCCTCAGTGAGGAGGAGAGCACAGGTTCTCTTGTGGGACCAGGTGACAGGGGGGAGATGACTTATCTGAAGTGTCCATGCACTTTCACATTGGTCTGCTCAAATGGCAGGAGGACACCTCAGGGACTCCTTTGCAGAATAAAAAAGAGCCACAGGTTTACCACAAATGCTTTTTTGGCCACGTTGCCTTTGGCACAGGCATTTTGAAAGTATTTAAGATCCTTAGAAGGAAAATTAGGATGATGGGAGGGAACTGTTTGATTTCTTCTGTACCCCAATGTTCAGACCTGTCATTTAGTGGACTACAGTCTTTATTGTACCACTTTTTTTTTCTTGTCCTCATGGTGGAGGGCAAGAGGGTCTGGAGGAGAAAGAATTGGCAGGTTGGTTGGTTTCTACTGCCCCTCAGTTGGCTTTGTAATCTATTACACACAAAAAATGAGAGAGGATCTTATTATAGAGAAAGCCTGGGGAGGGGAAGAAAAAAAAAACCCACAGTATTTTCTTTGTTTGAAAACTGTAGCAGATGTCTGTGGCAATAAAAAGGCAATTATACTCGTATTATCATGAGAATTTCCAGCAGGAAATCTTGACAAACTCGAAGTTTACTTAACTGAGATAAATACAGTAGATAAATAGCAAACTGAATTCAGTTTACTCTTGTACACAGGTGTACTACACATTTCCTCAAGCCATGATTCACAGTCATAACCTTTCCTAATCACAGGCACAGTGAGATATGTCAGGAGTAGAAATGGGCTCATGTTATAAAATACAGCTATAGATCCAAACTTCCTTCAAAGTTTCGGTACATTTGGAGCTGATAAACAGGCTTGGATTCATATCTGTATCTCTGAAGGGGAGGAACTAGAGGGCTCAATTTGGTTTTTTTTTCACCCTAGATATTTTGTGCTGCCATGAGGATGCAATTTTTTGATTGAAAATATCTGTGGGGTATCCTCCACTGGCACAGAGCCAATGGCACAGCAAAGAATTGATTTCTTCCCCCATCTCAGAGCAGCCTGGAAAGCAACTGCTCTCTGAGGCTGCTCTGATTTATACTGGGAGCAAGGGAGACCCTGGCAGCACTTAGAATCTGGGAGGCCCACAGATAGCATGCAGTTCAGTAATATAAATAGGGGGTAACATCCTGGGAATTTGGAGAGTTCTGCTCTTGGAGCGAAGATGCCAAACAGTACTTCAAGTAAAATACTCTGTTTGTTATTGTTTCCAGGCAGGCAAGCAAATAAAATGTGTAAAAGCCAGCTGTTCTCTGTTTTACAAGTCACTTCAACTAGAAAAACACTAGATGTGTCTAGATAACCCACCACATTCTTCTTTGTTGAATTAGTTCTTTTCACCCCAGTGAGATCCATTTGTATATCAAGGGTAGCCTTAGCAGGCAAAATCAAATTTGGAGAAGTCTATTAAGGGTTTATGATTTTAATATTTTTTTTTTTTTTGATTAAACAGCAGTTCAGAAATGTGTGTGCTATTTGTCTGGTTGTGCTGCTTACTTGCATATCAGATTTAGCCTCTGCCTACACTAATGGCTGAAAATCCATTGGTCTTTGTGATTGCTGCTTAATTATTGCATAGTAGTTTTATTATTAGGATAATGAGCTTATTACAGTGGAAATTAAAAATTAAGAGCAGATGGATATCCAATCTTCTTGGCTATCTTCTGATAAGTGATGAGGTGTTCAAAAAGCAAAAATCTTTTGCTTACATGGGGATCACTCCCCAACACTTTATGGTGTCTTAAAAGCCGTAGCACTTTAACTGTTGGAGGATTTGTTTTGTCAACAACTTAATCTTGTTTGAAATACAGCATGCTGCATCACTTTAAAAGACTACAAATAGATTTTTATTGTCACAATGCATCATATTAGAAAGGAATATTAAGACTGCCATTCAACTTTCCTTTCTTGCTATAGAATATGTGTATCTGCAACTCTGTTCCTAAGATCCTCAGACCTGCTAAACTGAACAACGATTTTAAGCCCACTCAGCCTCTGCCCTCTTTGCAAGAGAGTTGATTTGGCTGTTGGAAAAAGCAAAAATCAGAGCAATTTTTCTTATGACTGCTGCTGTGTGTGCAGTGTCCCTGTAATCAGGGGCTGCTGACCCTGCAGACCTTCCCTCCCCGCCCCATTTGGCATTTCAGCTTGTCCTGTACCACCACCAAGATGATGTACCAGAGTGTTTTTGTAGACTTTCACTGCATGGAGAGACTCTCTAAATCTCCATCTAAGGCAGCCTTTTGCTAACAGAGAGCACCAGATCAACACCCTGTCCTGAGATGGGACCAGCTGAGTATTGCCAGCTTGCCACATCCTGAGACTGGGTCACCTTGTTGGGCACCAACCTTAATAGTTAGTTACTTTTCTTTGTTAGATATTGCTCTTTCCTCAGATCATGGTCATCTTTAAACTGCTGATTACTATGGACCCCATAAAACTTTTCTCAAGGTACTCCATAATAAGCAGGGTTTAACAATGAAGGGCTGAAATAAATAAAGAAAATTTTAACTTGAGCTTTGAGAACATTCAGTGCACTCAGCCTTGCAGAACTCTGCACTGAAGTGGTTGTAATAGCATTTGTGCTTACCAGCTAGAAGGAAAAAGAGGTTATTTGTGTGACTGCAAGGAAACCCAGATAGGCAGAGCAGCACAAGTAACAATATATAAACCACAATTCTTATTAAAACACAACAATAGATTGAAAAATGTGTGCTAAACAAGCCCAGGCAACAAATATAGTTTAGAATTTTGACATTTATTTATTGGTATTCTCTGTGCAATAAGGAATGTGTGTTTCACAAGTTATAAACACTTATTCAGACAGATCTCCAAAAACAAAGAACCCAACCAAAGCAGACCTTAACAAGAGTTGGTTCTTCCTAGCTTGTGTATGGTTGCACCCATTTTTTTCTTGGTGTCACAGCAGACTAGGTGACAACTGTCAGCCCTGGGACTGGTGGTCAAAGCTCACTTGTTTTCCACAAATGGAGGAAGATGTTCTTGAACTCACCATAAAATAAAAAAAGGAGAGAGAGCAGAGCGACACACAAATGCTGGTTTATACTTTCCAAAAGAATGAGTAAGAAGTGAGCACTAGCCAGAAAAACAGCCAAAAAGCTAAAAAGAAAAAAAAAAAA
>VWYP01030140.1:69084-84845 GCA_013400435.1 Pycnonotus jocosus
TTTTTTTTTTTTTTTTTTTACTATTTACTTAATAGTTTTGACCTTTCAGCCAATTGTCCTTATCCGTCATTACAGCGTGTGATCAATCATTTCGTGCCTTGTCATCTATAAAATACCAGCAGGAGGGAAATGTTTTATGTTATATTGCTTTTCTTGAGTTGTTTGGTTTTGTTGGTTTTCTTTTTTATCATAGTGTCTTCCTGTGTATTGCAAAGAAGGAAAAAAAAATGCTTCAAGTTTCACTGCTTTAATCAACTTCATGGATTCCATGGGTGTAAATAAGTAGCTGGAGGGAGGCTGGTGAGGTACAGGATGCCCAGAGAAGATGTGGTTGCTTCCCTGGCAGTGTCCAAGGCCAGGTTGGATGGGGCTCTGAGCAATGTGGTGTAGTGAAAGGTGTCCGTGCCCATGGCAGGTGTTTGGAGTGAGATGATCTTTAAGGTCCCTTCCAGCCCAAACCATCCTATGATTCTAAAACTCACTGCAAGCTCATCATTTTAATTTTGCTATTTAATAATGATCAGTACTTTAAAATACACAGAACAAGCTATTTCTGTTTGTCTCTAACTTCCCTCTGAATTTCTGAGCTGCAAGCAGGGGCAGAAGTATCCAGTGACATTAAATACTTGTGCAAAGCCACACAAGTGCACACTTAGATGTGAGCGTGGTCTGTGTGGGGATGGTCCTCCAGCTAGGACAGGGTTTGGGGTTACTGGAGATTCAGGTGCCCTTCATTGCAAACAAACTCGTGCAAAGGTAAGATTTTCAGGAACGCTCCTGCTGCAGGAGCATAAATGACATTTACAAACTAAGAGCACCGCTTAACAGGCTTATCTGAAGCAGAAAGCCAGAGAGGTGCAAGGATCATGAGCTACCAGGAAAGCTGTGACACTGTGCAAACATCTCAAATGGAAGCCTGAGAGCAGCCTGGTGCTCTCAGAAAGGTCTCTCTGGTTTAGGTGCAGTGACAAGTAAACATGTCTAATGATTCCTCCTCCAGCAGCAGCATGTAGGCTGCTCCCAGAGGAGCCCTGTGCTGCGTTCAGGGAGCAGCACAGAAAAGGCTGCTGGCTGAGCCATGCTCTTCCTGGAGCTCAGTACAATATTGCTCTTAATAAGGGTTAAGTGACTCAGGATCTGAAGTGCTCCTGGAAACCATGCTTTTTGCTTCTCTTGTCTTCATTGTCCTAATTATGAACCAGAGATAATGGCACTTCTTGTCTTCCCGTGGGGTATTGGGAACATGAGTACATCAAGGATTGAGAGAGCTGTAGCTGTGACATGGTGACCCAGTAATGGGGGCACCTAAAGTGCCTTTGGGTAAACAACTTCAGCATAAACATCCACTTGCATCCCTAAACCCCAAAAAATGTCAAGTGCATGTTTAAATTCTTCACAAGTGGTTTACTTGATTTTTTTTTTTTTTTTCCGAGTGGGGAGTCCTTTTGTGTCATTATTTCAGGGAGGCAGAGTAGTCATGCAAATGATTTGGAGAGAATTAGAAAACTTGGGGGAATACAGATTAGACAGAGTGAAAAGGAAGGAGACCAAGCATATGACAAACTTCAAGCATGTATTATTTGTGCAATTACTTGGCATTCCTTCCTAGCTGAAAGAAGTTAGTCTCCCCTGTGCCTGTGAACACCAAGGACATCATTTATTATCTGAACCTTTAAAGTATCTTGGTTTTATTTGGGATAATTGGAGTTGTTCTATCAACAGATTTTCTGTGATCCTAACACCGAGCATGAAAAGATTAATATAAAGAAAGGTGAGGATACAAACACACTACTAAGGTTTGGGGCTTGTGAGGCAAGTTTTGCACAGCTCTAGCTGTAATTCTTTAAAATATACATATGTCCCTTTGATGTTGTATGGAATTAGAAGTCAGATATAATACTCCCAACCTGGTTGCTGCTCACTGCTGAAGCCAATGAGCAGTAGAGAAACAGAGGAGTGTGCTTTGAAGTGCTTGGTATCCCACAAAGAAATGAGCACTTCAATGAGAATGTGCCATATGCAAGAGGCTGCCACTGAGGTGCACTTTAAAGTCAAAAATCAGGACACACTCCAGAAAGTTCACCTTCAGGTTTGTATCTGAACTTTGTTGTGGGGGTGTTTATACCCTCAGCCAGTGCAACAGATAGAAAGGAGCAGAAGTTGAGGTCCCAATCAAAACTTCCATGGATGATGGATGTGTGTTTGCAGTCCTAGTCTGGTTTTGATCTCTAATACCTTGCTCATCAGTAGCTTTCCAGCAGTACAGTTCAAAGGGCTCTGTGAAAACAGAGGAGAGAGCTGTATAATTAGCTGGATTTCATGGAACAGGGTCCAAAGCAGAAAGCAATGTCCCAGAGGGGTTGCTTGTGCATGGTCCTACATTTCTGTAGTGGCACAGGTAGGTCTGAATGCCTCATGTTTTACCCAGGGTCTTGCTGAAGCCATTGCCTCCTAGAGGGGTTAGTTCTCTTCAACAGGATTTATAGTTCATAGGATTGATGTTAGAGAGACAAAAGTATATATTGAGCACAGCAAAGAATTATTGTAATGAATGCATGTCTATTGTCTAATGATAAAAAAAACCCCTCATGTTTTAATTTTCTTAATATTGGATTATTCCTCCTTCAAGAAGGGTCACCCTTCACAGCATTCTTCTAGCCTTTTATTAATATTTCTGATCTCAATATTAAATATCATTAAATATTTAAATTGTCATTCAATATCATGACAATATTTTATTGTCATTCAATATTATGGCAATGTTTTCTGGTCTGCTTACTGTTCCTCTCCTACTCATTCTTAACATTGTCTGCTTGTTTGATCACTAGTAATCTCTGATGTGGCATATTTACAGAACTAGCTAAAAATAACTCCAAAATCCTGTTCCTTAATGATAATAACTAGTATATAATCATACTTTAAGCTGAGGGGAGGGCTTATTTTCACCATATGCACTGAATTAAGTTTATTTTATTTATACGTTACTCTTACAAAATTCTTCCACAAATCTTTGCAACTAATTTTGGTTTTGCTATCTCACTATTCATCAAAAACATGACTTGCTGGCAGTACTGAACACTCCTTGCCATCCCTATTTACCCCACATTCAATTCTCTGATGCACATGGCAAACAGCCAGACCTGCCGCTTCTGTCGTGAGCTCCTTGCTCATCCTGTCTGTCTGTAACTGAACTGAGACCATGGCACAGGGTTAAAAATCCTAAAAATACAATTCAGTTGAGCTCTGAATCACAGAAACTCGAAACAAATGAGTTTATGCTTCCATATTTTAATGGAACTGATTGAAAAGGGAAAACAGTAGCGTGGTTGTGAGGAGTTCTTTCTGCCATCATGCTGTGCATTAATCTTTTGTAGTAAGAGAGTGTTCTGAAATAATGTATCTGTGCAGGACTTGTCTCTATTCCCTTAAAGACCTTTTGAACCTCTGTTCTTAGTTTGGAACTTTCAGTATCATGTGTTTTCCACGAGTGATGATGTTTTGGGGTGGATGGTTATTTTTGTTGATGGTTCATTAGTTGTTTTCTGTTTGGTGTTTGGTTTCTTTGAAGTGACTTCAAAATTACTTCAGCTGCCTGAAAACCTGAGTCTTCATTAGGATGTAATTTTAGTATAAAACTATTGATACAGTGCAGAGATGAAACTGAGTGGAAAAAGGAAAATAATCTGGTCACGCAGATGAGCAATTTGTAAGGGGGAAAAATAAATAAAAAAATCAGTGACAGAAAGATTTCAATGGCACACCTGAATGACACCTTCTTGGCACAGGGAAAGGAGCTGAAAATAATTCCTTTCCCTGATTAGTAACAACACAGTTCACTGTTACAAGGAGGAAAACTTTAACTCCTTAGTGGTACAAACAGTGCTGTTTGGTTTCCCCCTGAGTTTTCCCCACCCACTGAGCTAAAATTTGAACCACCCAACCAACTTTCAGTCATCTGGTCCAGCTGTTTGGTACAATTACAGACTTTTTGACCTTTGCTCACTGTTATTTTCATTGGGAACGCCTACTCCTGCTCACTCACTCTGTTAATAGCCATCATAAAGTTAATTTACTCTTTAGCACAAATGAAAGGATGAAAATTTCTAATAGAAGAATGGGAAACAATAATGATTTTCTTTTTCTGGTCAGTTATTACTCATGCTTAGGAAAAAAAAAACAAAACCAAAAACAAACCAAAAATACACACAAAAGAACCCCAAAAACAAACAAACAAAAAACCCCCACTAGTTAGGAAGGATTAGTTCTTTCTTTTCTTGTTAAGTTGTTTTGTTTTCATGCACCAGCAAAATGCTCTAATGTTTAGTTTACAAAACCTCATAGAGAAATGTATTTTTGAATATATACAGTACAGGTACTTCTTTTGAGGGAGTAAGAATAATAACAATAAAGGTAAACAGAAGACCTTGATTTTGAAGTGGTTTCTTGCATGACTAATTTACAATTCTATTTCTTAATCTGTTTAAGTAATACACACTGATGATGGGAAAACTATACAAAGATAATGCACAAACTATCAAGGGGGGCTGTTTTAAAAGAAAAGCCAACCTTACCATTTTTCACCTAATCGATATTGAAGTCATAAGTCAGCTAAGCCTTATGTCCCTAAGCAAATGACTGAGCATAAGTGTATTTTTAGATGGCTCTTTAATGTTAAGTGACAAGGAAAGGCAGCCACTTAAAAGTATTTGACATTCATAAGCATCCAAAAGACTTTCTGTCACCTTCTATTTATTCATTCCCTAGACTAGAAAAAGCTATATCGCTTTGTTTTTCCCCTTCCTTTCAGGGCAGCAGTCAATGCAGCTGTGTCAAACCTTAGCTCTTCTCATCTGTGCCTCATGGTGTCCATATCCCTGCTTCTCTTTCTCTTTGCTGTCACTGAGGAGCTTTTGAGTGCCCATTAACAGCGAGGAGTGCTGCTGCAGCTGGAATTCCTGACTCCAGCCTGAAAGGATCCAGGCGACACCCAGGGCACTCCTGCCCCTCCCCCAGTCAGCAGCACTGCCTCTTCCAGCAGCAGCAGGATTGGTTTGAGGGCTAATTGAGAACTGTCTGGAAAAAAAAAATACCCAACTCATTATAAGGGCCTGCCTTTTAAGAGTATTTTGCGTGCTTTTCTTGCATAGCAAAGAAAGATTTTGGTAGTGTTTCTTCAGCACCTTGTATTTTAGCTGGTGTGCACTTTGTTTATTCAGCTTTGCATGTAGAAGGTATTCACTCGTTAAGAGTATGGGAATGCCTCTTTTTAAATAAAGGAAAAGGTCCTCTTTCTTAAGAATGTTCCATGTAATTAGTTCTGATGTTTAATTAAGTTTGTCCAAGAGTATTTAGGCCACTAAATTCCTAAGGTAATTGTATTGGAAAAATTAAAGATTTTGCCACAAGGAAATAAGTACCTATTTTGAAAAGCAGAGTTTTTAAAAAATGGAAAACCAAAGAAAACTTTCTGAAGTCTTCTAAGCAGTGTAACAGGCAGGCTAAACAAAAAAACCCAACCCTTTGTGCCAAATACAAATGCTTCTGCTGGTGAATCTTGGCCCTGTTTAAGCTGACCTTCTGAAAAACTTGAGCTTTTGAATTCCCATTTGTCTGTCTGACCCTGCTAACAACAATTGAATACATTCTCTGATTTTACTCATCTTGCAGAGGAACAGTTTTATGAGCACTTTTTGTCCTACAAGTTCCAAGAAAGTTGACAGAGTCCCACAAGTGTCTCTCCCATGGAAAGACCACAGTGGGGACTTGAGGTTTATAAGTTCCCTAGAGAATTAAGACCTGAAAGTGCTGGAGGAATGAATTAACCACAGGAAAATACTAAATCTCCTTTGGGCCTTACTGGAGGAGAGAACTCAAACACAGCACACAAACCCATGGAAAATGGAGCTATGCACGGTCTGCCTTGTGCTGCTGCATTTGTGAGGAGTATTTTAGGATTTAGGATTTTTTTTTTTTTAATAAAAGGTATAAACATATCAGCAGTTTGCAAGCTGGCACTGGAGAAAGCAAGGCTAAATGCCATGTGTACTCTAGTGTGGAGTTTTTTTTTCTGTTTTCTGTCAGAAGAAGAGAAAACTGAAGTTCTGTGGGAAGTGGGATTCCTTACTCTGTGTCTGTGGGAAACTTGCTGTCCCTCTTTTCTTGCTGTTTCCTACAAGGTATTGTAACAGGAATCTCCTGTTTTGTTTTGGAAAGAAAAAGAAGGCACAGTGAGGGCTGTTGAATTGCAGGTTTGCACTAGCAGGCAAACACAGGTGGTGCTGATCAGGGATGCAGGGTGCAGAGATATTCAGGTAATCTGAAAAGAATGGCAGTTTCAGGGTCTTGGGAATCGCTGTGCAATAATGTCTCTGAGTGCCTCTCCCACGAGGTGGACAGGAGCTGATGCTTTGAGAGAAAGAAAAGGGAATAAACCAATAGATGATCTTCCTCAAAAGAAGGAAAGAGAAGTGGGGAAAAATCCTAAGTATAATGATGTTTCCTTTGGAATGACTCAGATTCGTGTTTCAGATTCAGCTTTGAGGTTGACCTTACAACCTACAGCCAGCCAGAGTCACATTTTCTTACCAGCTCTGCATTCCAGTGTTTTCCATGTGTGACACCCCCATTTGTAGCACACAAAGAATAATTTAGCAACCTGCAGCAGCTTAGTTAAGACCCAGGTAACAAAATTGTGTGAGTAGGCAGAATTTGTTTATCTGGCAAACACTGGGCATGCTTGCAGCTCCTTTCTGCCTTGTATATTTAATTTTAGCCTGTCTAAACACACTGCTTTGGACCTGGGAAAAACAGGAGCTGCACAATGGAAGTGCTGCTGATGACTCTGCTGCAGGTTGCAAATGATGCCATTTTAGTACTTAGCTGGTATTCAGGAGCTTTCAGTCTTGGCTTGAAGAGATCTGATTGAAAATCAGACACAGGCATATATGGAGAATTCCAGGTTCCCTAGCTGCCTTGAAGTTAAGTGGAGTGGGCACTTGATTATTATGAAGGCTAGAATTGGATTGAAGAATCATACTTAAAGGTGTAATAGAGCTCAGAAAGTGTCAGACCTTGGAAGTACCTAGCCCTTGATTGTAGCAGCTGGAAGTGATTTAACAAGTACTTGAGGTGACAGAATCAAATGCTTTATGTGATGAATGGGCTGTTTCAATATAGCAAATGATTTTGCTCTTTAAAAATCAGAATTAAACAGTTTGTTTTTTGTGAGGCGTGAGATCATGGAGCAATGAAGTGTACGTGTGCACGTGCCCAGAGACATGGAATTTCATGTTAATCTTGTCTTTATTACACTGTATTCATTTATTTTGGAATTTACTGCTATGCACTGGCCCTTCTGGGAGAGGGGAGGAGTCTGTTTCACGTGTGAGGGTGTCCTAAGAAGCTGAAATAGCGTGACCAAAGTAGAACCAGTTCTTCACCTTGTAAGGTGAAAAATACATTCAGTAAATAATGTTATCAGTCAAACTCAAGAGGTAAATAACTTCAGATTCCTGTCATATTTGGCAGCTGGGCATTCAGATGTATATATACAGAGCTGGATGTGGAGTTGGGAGGAGATTCCTCAGATTCATGCAGGTTTTGTCCAAGTAGTGCCCCATCTTAGATTCACTGATATGGCCTGCTAACACCTACCATGCAGCTATCCTGTCTCGAAGTTTCCTTCCACCTGACACCCTCACAATATGCAGATTTTTTTTTTTTTTAAAGATTTTTTTGCCCCTTCACTGTGGCCAAAGCTTCAGCCCTTTTCTTCCTTATTGCTGAAAATGAAAATCCGCCACAACCAAGCCACCCTTAAAAATTAAGTCAAGCTTGAATCTGTTCCTATAGCCCTTCAGTGAGCAGAACAGTTAATTATGTTCAATTCTCTTGCCTTTTTGTACAGAAAAGGAAAAGTGGAGAGATGAAATGTAATGTTGATTTATTTTTTTTTCCATCTTTTTACTAATCAGAATTACTTGGGCTGCTCCTGAGGTTGAGTTTTGAATGTGCTGAGCAATGGACACTGCCAGTCTCAAGTGACAAACAGAATAGAAATAGTATTTTAAGGATCAACGCTTTTATATAACTCCAGGAACACTTTTGGATGCCAAGGTTGACTGTGTGTTGAAATGGAACCACAGGTGCATGATTTGTTCACTGGCCCTTATGATTTGTGATCTAATGTGGGCTCTAAGAGAGTTGCAGGAGCCTGGGGGTTCTCAGAGGGCAAATTACTGTGATGGTTTTAGCAAAAACCCTCTGGAAGTAAAGAATCTCAAGGTCTCTTTTTGTTCCTCTCCACTAATGAAATGGACCCTGACCTTTGAGCAGACTCTGAGCCCCAGAATTTGGATGGATCCAGCCTGGGCTCACAAAAATTTGGTGTTGTCCCCCTCACTTGCATCTCTTGCATTCATAGTGGCTGCTGGACCTGAGCATCACTATACAGAGACAGCAAATTCTTGCAGATCCAAGGTTTTCAGAGCTGGAATTTAAATCTGATTTGGCTATGCCTCAAACCAAGTGTGTGGAGATACAATATTCTTCTTTAAATCATGCAATACCTCTTGATCCCTGGTGTGCCATGCTCAGGACCCTCTGGTGCTTTCTCCTATTGCACATGACACAGCACCACATCTGTGCACAGAGAGGGAGGAGTCTGGCACATCAGACTTTCCTCTTTCTCCAAAAGAAGATGGCACTTCTGCTTCTCTTTTTTAATATTTGACTTCCCATCCCTAACATGCCTGCAGAAAGACATGTAAATGTAAAGCCATTTATAAGCAGAAAGCTAATACAGGTTACCAAAACAAAGATTCAAACAGAGCTGAGTATCTCCTAAGCCATGAGATATCATGGAATAATCATGGATAAAAGAAATTTCACCAGATTCAACCCTTCCTTGGGAGAGGGTGAGCTCCTGCATTGGGCCAAAGTCATATTGAGGTACACAAAAAGATTGGGCCATACTGCTGTGAGGAAGCTGTTCAGTTTAAGTTAATGACATGTTGTTAGTGGTGGAACCATCTCTCAGTATTTGAAAAACATATGTTGTTACACTTCCCCCAGAACTAAAAAACAGATTTGAAAAGGATGCTTTTTTTTTTTTTCTTCTGGGATATTTGCATAATTACACAGAGTGTGAGTGTTAATGAAGAGCTAGTAATAAAACTGGATGAATTAGCATGACTGAGTGACTTAACGCAATCCTGTTGATCATACAGTCAGGGGTGCCTTGCATTTTGCCAGACTTTCTTTTTTTTTTTTTTAACTCTAGCTCTTGCAATTGCACATTTGAATTTGAACTTTCATTAATTATAGCTTTATGTCATGAACATGAAATTTCATTGACTTAAGTGTTTACATCGGTAGAACACCTATTCTAAAATATGTGCACCTGACAAAATTCTTAATGAACACCTCGCCAGCCCCCCTCAACACTGAGTGCATTTTTGAATCATTCCAGTGAAGAACTCGTTCTTTTTAAAAATATTTGGTATGTTTTCAACCCGCAGGCTAAATTCTTGGAATTATTTCTTTCAAAGTTAGAAATAGCTAAGAATGTAGAGATGGGAAGAGAAAAACCGATGTGGAAGCAAGATATTCCTTCAATAACATCATAGTCCCTCTTAAGAGCACTCTACCTCTTCCCCCTCCTTGTTTCCTTGTCCTGTTTGCTGCTGCTGTGCAGCTGAGTTGATCACCTCACCTCTGATACTCTGAGGAAGGTGAGGTGCACAAGGACATGTAAGAGCAGCTGTGAAGGATGAGCTGTAGCTAAAGAAAATCACTTTGCATTGAAGAGGAGCAGCGGTGGGCTTTGTGCTTCTGACTCTGTTGGGAGGAGTAATCCCTGGAAGGCAGTGAATTCCAGATTTAAGGAGAAGTGATGTCTTAATCTCAATAGGACTATAGCTTGGAAATCAATTTGGGTCTTATGGGCAGTTCAGCCTCGTTGTTTCCAGTGAAGCTTGACCACAGGGCCCATAATATCACCAAATATTGATGTTGTGTCTCTTTGCCTGCTTAAATATCCCTGAAAATATAACAAAGCATCAGTGTGTATCATTAGGGGATGAAATAACTTAGGTGTCCTCCTCCTCTCCTTTGGGCACTCTCAGAAAACTTACCCTTAAGCTAACAGTGGTAACTGAGACAGGGAAAAAAAGATCCTGTTATATGTTTGAAATTTCTGCTCTCATCATGCTTTTATTGGCAGGCAATTGTTAAAAGCTTCAGTATCAAGTTTGCATAAGGGGCATCTTGGCATAGAAAGTTTGAACTTGTTATTTCAGTCAGAACTGGGAGATTTGGATAAATTGTCTATTTGAGATCCCTCACATTGTCCCACTTACAGGCCTGGAATACTGAGATCATCAGTCCCTGAAGCTAACTGCTAAATATTCCAGCAAAAAGAAAAATGCTGAAATTCACCAGTGAAAACAATCCTTCCCTATTCCAGTTCTGCCTTCAAAGGTGGAACAGGCAGTGAGATATGGATAAGCTTTGGCTTTCATTAAATTAAATGTCAGTGATAGTTTAACACTGAATATAGTTATAAAATATCTAATGTTTTATGATACAAAATTGCTATATACAAATATAGACTTAATTATTTAATGGAACAAAAGATAGAGATTTTGGTAAACAATTCGACCCAATAGAAGATTTCAATATAAGATAAGCTGATAGCTCATGCTTGGTCTGAAGTGAAAACCATCACAGGTGTGTAGGAAGTAAATTGGAATTGCATTCAGGAGTCGAGCAACCAGAAATATGTATATTACAGTGCATACAGCCTGGGAGATTAATACTGTCAGAAAGTCACATGCAAGGGTGAAGCAGGTTTGAAGTCAAGTTGAAATAAAGCAGGCAGGTCATTTTTTTTAACAGCAAAAATAAATAAATCATTTTGTATGGTTAATGCACTGTAAAATAGCCAAGTCCATAGTGAACACTGGGAATTAAGAGATTCCCTTTTACCTAGTCAAGTGTATCTGAGCACTCAGGAAGTGTTATTTGTAGACACAGGTGAGCCAAGTAGGTTTAGGAATATCCTGGTCTCTAAGAAAATAGGTAAAATGCATTCCAGTTCAAAGCAGGGCATCTTCACTCACAGCTCTGCTAATCAACAACCCAGGCAGAATTCTACCCCAAAGAAGACATGGTGCTCACTGCAATAAAAACCACAACGTTTTCCAGTATTCTCTTCTGGGGTTTTGAGCCAAACTTTATGTCTTTGCTCATGAGATTTAAATATATGCCAATAAATTAACAAAATATTGAAATTCTTGAAGATGCTTGTGTCTTGAAGATGCTGTCTTCTTTCTGTATTTGACAGAACAGAGAGAGATGAGAGGGAGATATGGGATCTCATTTTAGGAATTTATTCAGGGAACATGTGTCTGTATTAGTGTCTGCAAGGTTTACCATTTCTCTTTTCCATTTGTAAATCTGTGACTATCTTGGGTTTATAACTTATTTCTCAAAAAATAATTTTTGGTGGTTAACACTTAGATATAATCACCTGAGACTAGGTCAGCTTATAAAATTTTGTTGAGACATATGGGGGAAAAAACCCTACAAAAACACCAAAAAAGAGGCTTTTTGGTATGGGAATATGATAGGCCATATTTGGCAGGAATTGAAAATGCTAAATTTTAGAGGATGGAACAGACCCTGAGCACTGAACAGATTTGGCAGCAAGGTTCACACATGAATTTCATCACAGCTTCTTGAAATTCAGGCTGAAAGTTTCGGTTCAGGCACATCTATGGAAAAGTGCTCATCTGAAAGCAGTACACCACAGGTCCCCTAATTCTGCATGTGGAAAAACCTCTTTTACTACTTAGAGCTTTGGCCTAAGAGCATTTCAGTCTCTTTACCTTTGGATCCAGTCTTTCCAATTGTCTCCCACAGGCCAAGCTGTGCCCTTTCTGCTGCTGGCTGGTACGGATGCTACAGAGCAGTCAGCTCTCCACTCCAGGGTAGGAGCAGCATGAAGGGAAAGGGTTTTCCAAAGCCTGGTGTCCCCAGGGATGTTGGGAGAGAGGAGTTAAGAGCATCTGTGATGGTCTGTGCAAAAATGGTGTGTTCTTTTCTCCCACACTTGCAGCTTTGGTCTTGCTTATCAGCCTGCGAACAAAGCCCACTAAGCTGCTCCAATGCGCCCTCCCCTCCTGTTGTGTTTTCTGGTATTTGCCTTAAAGTAGCTGCCTCTTGCTGATTTCAAAATTCCCTGTCTGACACATCCAGGGACAGCCCTGTTTTATCTCATCCTGGCTTCTGCTTTCCCATTTGAGGATTCGGGAGCCGTCACCTTTGGTTTTCCCCCTCTAACAAACCCAACATTGATCTTGCAGATCATGCACAGTGCACTTTCAGACAAGATAGATAATGACTTGAACTGCAGCAAATGGGACTATATGACATCACACTTTTGTGAGCAGACAAATCTGTAATCTTATTTAGCTTGACAGGTATAAAGGGCATTTCAAAAACTGATTATATCTGCTGTGATTTTGAGAAGGTCTGGGATATGACTGGAAAAGCTTCACCCAAATTATTCCCCAGGGAACAAACTCTTCAAAAGAATAATGCAATGCTCCTTACTGGGGACACTAAAACAGGCATTAACCCTTTTTTCCACCTTGTGGAAAATACATACTACTACCCCTGTGAAGACTCCAAGGGTGAGAGTGAGGTGCTACTGCTGAATCTTCATCAAGTCTGAGGAGCTGGGTCTGCAGTCAAACTTTGCAGATTAATATGAAAGAAAAAGCTGAACACAAAGAACATCTGAACTGTTTAATGAAAATGTGGATCCGTGCTGATTTTGCAAATCCATTTCTTATTGTGAAAGCCCCATCACCAGCTGGGGATAAGATTCATAAGCATTTCTTGAAGTTTCCATTTATAGTTCTGTTAAAACCATCTGTGACAGGCTTGTGGTGCAGCATCAGTCAAGATCAGTATGTGTAACAGAACCTTCCTGTTGGGTCCCATGTTTGGGAGTGGGAGGCACAGACCTCCACAGATAAGCTGGATCCTTATCTCACAGTGGAAAGCTTTTGGTAGCACCTGGATTGCCATGACTGCCCACATGCTGACCAGGGGGAAAGGCTGGTGAAAGGAAACACTGAAATCCAAATTTATTCTCCTGAAAGTTTTACAGCTTGGTTTTGAGGCTGATCTCAATCTTGCTCCTTAATCTTGTCACTAAACCACCAAAGCAGTTTTCTTTTTTGCCCTGCCCAAAGGTGCTAGGAGATGGTCCTCTGCTGGAAAATGAAAAAAGTTTCATTTCTCCATATGCATTATAACATATTTTTCTGAAGAGTAAAACTGTGAAAAACTCTTGATGTCTTAAGTGTGGCTTTGCATGTTTCACTCTGACTTCATGAGACTTTTGTCATGAGTGTGTGATTTACTCTGCACATCATCTCTGATGCCAAAGGAGAGTATTTCTGCATATCTGAAGAAAATGCATTAAAGTGTTTTTAATAAGTCATTAGATCATTAGAAACTGTCATAAGCCTGGTAATTTTTCATTTGTGCTTCTGTGGCTGAAATTACAATCTTTTAATCTCTGGTTTCTAGTTTAATCTTTACAAGGCCAATTCTGTGGTAAATATTTATGTTAATTCTTCCCTCCTGGCATTTGATGTCAACAATGTGCCCAGTTCTGCATTCACTAAGGTGAATGGAAATATCTTATTTACTGATGATCTTGGTGAGGACAGACCTGTGGGGGGATATGGCTTCCTCTTATGTCATGCTGGACATAGTTCTCTGGAGTGTGACTATTAGTGAAATGATGAACTACTTGTCAGAGAGATTCTTCTTGTCTATGTAATAAATATACCTTGAGGCAGTGATGCCTTGGGAAGGCTGACCCAAAACAGAAGCTAGACAGAGCTAGAGAATAAAGTAGGGATTTATTGAAAGGCCTCCAGGATCACCTTGAGCAGGACAGGGCCTGACCAGGGCTACACCCAAGGTGGACCAAGAATGGCCACCAAATGGCTAAGCAGTCACAAAGTCTTACATTTTTATAAGTTTTGGTCCATTTGCATATTGGGGTTTAATTGTCCAGTTACAGCTGCAGGTTGAGAGGTCCCATCCTTCTTGTTCCTCCCTCCAGTCCACTGCTGTTTGTGCCTTTGGGCCTGAAAGTTGTCCTTGGTCTTCAGCAGGAAAAGGATTTGTTTTGTCTCCCTACTCTGTGCAGAGCTGACTGACACTGAATGTGAGGCTCAGAACTGCACCCCTGGGCAGCACAGAATGTGAAAAACATGAAAGCTGAAACTCAAGGCATCTACAGTAATGCAGATTGAAATTAGGCTTGGCTTCACAGCAATTTGGTTTGTGTTCCACAGGGCTCTTCTTTCTACTTCTCTTGATTTTTGCAGCAGGGAGGTTCCTTAGGTGGGTCAGGCCCATATCTTTAAACACATTGCATTGAAAAGCACTTATCAGTCACTCCTGATCTGAGCAGCCTGGTAGCAAAGCAAAAGCAGAGCAAGTGTCACCTCTCTGCTGCAAAAAGAACAGTTCCGAGCCCTGATGCAAGATGTCACCAACAGAAGGGTGAGATTCAGCTGCTGACAGCAACAATCTTGACAAGCAAGCTCTTCAGTCTGCCTCTGTGTGGGACTGAATATTGAAATATCAGTTCTTGAAGAGATGGGCATGTTTTACACTGGCCCACTGCTTATGGGTGCATGCTAAAACTGTTTTTAGTTGAGGAAACGTTGTAAAGGAAAACAAACAAAACACACCAAAACCCAAACTCAAAACACCATGAAGATTATGTATCTTCAAGAAACCTCTACTGTGAAAAGAGAAATATTTTTTACTGAAAGCTATTATCTGCATCTTCACTTTTATCCTCATTATTTTGTAAGCTCAGAGCAAGGGAGAGCTTTGAATGCAAAATCATAAAACATTTGTTAGATATCTTGAAATATTCTCCATCACTTGGTCACTGTCAGAGGAATAAGAACAGATTGGAAGTAGAAAATCCCTTTCACTACTACCATGTACTTTAATTCTTGATAGAAACGATATTATAGACATTTTTTTTAAAAAAATCTTTTTTCTGTTCTCTAAGAAAATTAAAAAAAAAAAACCAAAAGAGCAAACAAACAAACAAAAAAAACCCACAAAAAACCCCAAACAAAACAACAACAAAACCAAAAACCAATTAAAAAAAAAAACCCTCCAACATTGTGTGTTATTCCAAAAGAGAATCTTTAAAATGGACACTGAAAATCAAATCCTCAAAATAATCTTGAACGTTTCTACTGTCCTTTCTTGTGGGGGAAAATAACCTATTGTGTGAATACAAGCAATTAATAATCAGCTTAACATATTACTTCACGTTCTCATTGACCTTATTCTGGCAAAGCCTCTTGATTACAGTAAAAAATTTTATTTGAAAAGCAATTTCAGCACAATCAATTATTTTATATTATCAAATCATAGGTATCACAGATAGGCAGAAGACAGAAAAATTGCCTTGCATCTGAGTATGAATGAAACTCAATAACGTTTTCTTGCACTCATGCATTATGTACAATTTATTTCAGACAGTGAAATAGACACTTGCTAGTGAACCAGGCAGTATAAGTTCTTTAAAACTTTATCCTTAAATTCTACAAAAAGTTTTGCAAATAATTTTTTTTTTAAATTAACAAAGGCCTGAATAATTCCTTTTCTTTTTTTTTTTTTTTTTTGGTACTTTTATGGTTTGTTTG
>VWYP01030140.1:90766-117019 GCA_013400435.1 Pycnonotus jocosus
TTTTTTTTTTTTTTTTTTTTACTCAAATGGAAGAAAGTTAGGAGCTTGTGTCTGTTTTCCATCCACCTCACACCATTCCTGAGGAGAAGAGACACTGCAGAGTACTTCACTGAAGTGCCTTGAAGGGTCAGTGAAGCAATTATACTTGAATTTTTAATGTAACACTGCAAATTTTCTAGTCACCCCCACTAGAGTTTCTGGGATATCTGAATGGGTCTTGAATGAATACATCAGAATTTCACCAATGGGATCAGAAATCAGTAGCTTCTATTTTAGACCTCTCAGATGGGGAAAAAAATTGAGGTTTTGTGTGGATTTGGACAATATAACAGTCTGATCCTAAAGTGAGTAAAGAGATATACTGGTTCTATTGTGAGAATTGTATCCCTTTCAAAAAAACCCTTTTCAACTCTTTTAAAAGTCTGAAAATTTCCCATACAATTCTAAGCAACAAAAAATCCTGCTCTACAAAGCTGATCTATATTTCAGCTTCATAAAGAAACCACAAACATAAAACACAGCTCTTCCTGTGTGTGTCTGGGGACACTCTTGCTTATTTTAATGATATAAAAAGTATTTCATGCTATTTTCCCATCAGAAACTATTTACCTATGGAGAGAGCATGAGATAGCATTGTTTCTTTTAACTCTTTGTCAACAAAAAAATTGATGATTAATTTTCAATCCATTGTCAACTGGATAACTGGCCTTTTTATAAAATTGATCCATAAAACAATATTTTGTCAGCAGCACTTTTGTTACATTTGTTGCTAGTTGTCACTATTAACATTTAGGAATAGTAACCATAATATTTAGGAATTTACTGTACATGTTAAGTATGATTTTTTCATATATTCCAGATGAACTGCTCCATGAAAGGACAAATGTGCATGCTAAACACAAAGGTATTCTACACTGACCTCAGTTGTGAGATGAATTTGACAAACTCTACTTCCAGTGATGTTTTTATAGACAGTACTGATAACTTTCCCTATTTCAAAACAGGAGGATCATTGCATGATCCAACCTAACCACCAGCATAGCACAGGCACAGGGCTTCCACCAGGAATTCCTACATCAGGCCTCTAATTGCAGTATATCAATATAAAGTCAGTATTTCCCACATTTGGGGAGTAAACTGCAGTGAAACACAAAAAGTTTCAGAAATATTTTACAATATAGTTCAATAAATATTGCATGGTGACAAATCAAGTGCTCAGTGACAGCAGATAGGGCTTGTGATACTGAGTAGTTTAGTGTTCAAAGCCCTAAAAAAAAAATCACTTTCTTCTTCTCAACAAGGAGAAAAAGAACAGACTGCAGTCTCCTGGGTGCCCAGAGTCAACAGGATTTCACTTGTGATGCTAAATGAGACAGACCCCTTCCTGCCCTTGACCAGAATTAGTAAATTTATCTCTAGTGCAGTGCAAAAAGGTATTGGAAACACTGATTATCACTGTGCAATCTGGTGCATGTTTAACAAACCTAAAAAAGCAGCATTAGTAGAGTGTGAAATACCTCGAATCTGTCATTTATTTAAAAAGCCATGTATTCAGCTCCTTATTTATTTTAATACTCATTTCAAAACACACTGCACTGAAATCCTCGGGTTTCCAGTGCTCCTGGAGAGTGCCAGTACATGACAGAGCTTAGTTTTGAACTCTTTAGGATCCTCAGGCCTTGAGGCATGGATGTTCTCAGAGTTTCCTCACCCAGGATCCCACCAAAAACACCAAAAGAAGAATTCCTGTGTACAGAGCTGTCTTCAAGATCAAAGCCTTTCCCATTAATCTCTCCAAAAGTCTGGAGAATACTTGTAAGGCAAGGGTGGAGTGCGGAAAGATTTTTATTTTGCTGTTGTTACTGATATTATTAGATAAAACACAACCAGCCACGAGCTTTATTGATCACCCCCCATCCTGTAGCAAGCTATCAACCTGGCAATTGGATAATGGAGATGGTCTTGCATGCAAATGAAAATCATTTAATGACACAGAGAAAAACAATCAGAACCATTGTTTCCAGATAATTTATACAGCTATTGAGGCATTCTTTTTCTTTTTTTATGAATTGAATTCACAGGAGATTTGTGAAAGTTGCCTGTTAGGTCAAGGGCTAGTGCTTTATCCACTTAATCATTCATCCCTGCTTGATTAATAGACTTTTTAAACAGAATCATATATTAATAATGTAGGCTTTAACTGGGCATCTCGATCAAAGAGCAGATTTTAGAAGTTGATTGGTTTGTATCCTCTAGGCCTGTGATAAATGTCTAGAGATTTCTTGTAGTCGTTTTTTCTTGTCATTTTTTCATTCTGATATTCATTTCTCTCTTCAACATTGTCACATGAATATTTAAAACAAGAAATATAATCAGTTCAGTGCTTTTTCTTCAGTGCTGAGATCATAAAGAGAAAAACTGTCATTCAGTACAAAATCTCTTTATTACAATATTTAAGCACTGTCTGTTTTACCTTGCTTAGTGGGAAGCATGATCTGAAAATCTTATATACATCAATAGGATTATGAATGGAAAGCTATTCTTCAGATTTGGGGTTAAATGGGATTAAAGATAAGAAAACTCCTCAAAGATAAAAAGACTGTGGTGTTAATAATTAGAGGGGGTTAGAAAAAATTCATCAAAACAGTTAGATGGAAAATGCTGTCTCATCTACAGATGAGACTGAAATATTTTCTGGAAATAGAAGAGTGTTTAGGAAATTCAGATATATTCTGTTAAATTTACCAAAATATTTGCCTCTGTTTTGCCAAATTACATCTTTGTTTTGAGGGTCTTTTTCCACATCATCTTTTCTTCAAAAATCATAATCTGCGGTGAGATGACCTTAGTTGAAAGGAAGTACTGCCACACAGGTAAATCATAGAATCACCTGCTGATTTGAGTTGGAAGGGGCTGTAAAGATCATCTGATTTCATCACCCTGCTGTAGGCAGGGACACCTCCCACTGGACCAGGTTGGTCCAAAGCCTGTCCAACCCAGCCTTGAGCACTTCCAGGGATGGAGCATCCCCAGCCTCTCTGGGCAATTGTTCCAGTGTTTTACCACCTTCACAGTAAAGAATTTCTTCCATGTATATAAGCTCAATTCTCCTCTTTCAGTTTGTGCCCATTGCTCCTTTTCCTAGTGCTACAGCTCCTGGTGAAGAGTCTCCTTCCAGCTTCCCTGCAGGCCTCCTTTAGGTACTGGAAGGTTAATAGGAGGTCTGCACACAACCTTGTCTTCCCCAGGATGAACTCCCTCCTTTTTCAGCCTTTTTTTGAAAATGTTTCATGGGCATTTTCTTTTCTTTTAGTTTTTGTTACAGTTTGGAACAAAATCAGTTCTCTGAGTGAAAGAGTCAACCCTGTTTTAATCTCCCTGTAACATTCCTCTTAGCAGGAGCAATACTCTTACTTAGAATGGAAAAGTCCATACCTTGAGAAAGGCCTAAACAGAAAAGGTCACATTCCTGATGCCCTCAAATTCAAAAATCAAGGAAAGCTTCCACTGAGGAGCAAAGCACATTTGCTTACCTGGTATTATACCTGTGTGAATGACCTCCTGTCACTTGTAATTCATTTTGGTGCCTCTGCCACCACTTCTGCACTGGTGATATCCAAATGCTTCCAGGAGCATTTCTAAACAATTCCTTCCCACATAAACATGGATTTAGAGAGTTCACTATACCTTGCTTTGCACACTGGGGTTTTTTGGTTTTTTTTTTCCAGTCTGGCCACCCAGCCTTGTGCATCAAGTGCTGCTGATGGCCAAGATGTCCAGCTTCACCCTCCTGGATAAAATAGGATCTTGTTTCTGGCTGTTCCACAGTGTGAGAGCTATATGGTGCAGAAAGGATCCTCAGATTTAGCACAGTGAAATTGGGAGGTTTTTGATGCACATGCAAAATACTGTTGCAGGTGTCCTAGTGCCACTGATTTCAGCAGGGGGGAGGATATTGCAATAACAGCCTCTTTTCTTCATTCACTTCTTGCTGGCCAGTGCAGGTGCTGAGGTGTGTGAAGGACCATGGTTTCTGAGGCTTTTGGTGCATAAAATGTGTGGTTCTAAGGCTTGTAAATGAGTTCTGCACAGCTGAGAAGCAGGAGAGTCCCTCTCAGGAGTGCAGCACTCTGCAGAGTGGGATAAGAGCCCCTCCAAGTACACCTCAACCGTGACACGCTGCAGGTGGGAATAAGGTACTCCAGACTGAAACAGCCTCAGGGAGTGCACCCTAGAAGTGCTAAAAGGCTCATCTAAATGTTGTCATTTCTTTCTATGTCTGCAGTATGGTGCTTCTCTCCTGTGCAGGAATGGGAGAAGAAGAACAGTTCTGTTCTTCAGAGCACTCACATGGCCATGGCAAATAAGGGTTGCCTGATAGCTGATCCAACCCCCCTGTGGATAAGCTGTGCATTCTGAATTGTTCCAGTCTTGTCATGCTGGATTCTGCTGTTCACACGGTGTTGGTGGGGAGATCAGATGAGAAACTGATCCTCAGGGTCATTGTCTCAAGCAGGCAAATTTAAGACCTGTGTGATCTGCTGCTTTAGGAGCCCTCCCCACAGGCTAGGAATGCTCAGAGCATGTGGGTATAGACATATAAAAATATTGTGTAGTGCTGCTGAGATTTGCAATTCTTCAGGAAGGGCAGGCCCAAGTTCACTGTGGCTTAAATTGGGCCTGGGTATCTACACACTGATATCAATGGCAGCTCACTCACACTATCAAGGGGTAACCACCACAAATATGGATTGTCTGTATGGCTTCCTGGCTTCTTTTCCCATTCTAATTCATTAAACAGAATGCTGCAGTGTTGCTGTTATCCCACTTAGTAACTGTAAACATCATTATGTCCACAAAGTTTTCCATTCCTTTTCTGTGTACCCCTACAGATTTCTGGTGTGATCCTTCATCTGAATGCTGCAGGGTTCTGTTTGTTTAACTGTTTCTGAGGGTTTATTTATTTTAATGAGTTGGTTTGTACTTAATGAAAATCAAATTTGTGGGAATAAACAGCTCTCATTCTATTCTTTTCCTTATTTAACAATCATGATGACAATACTAAGGGTACCTATTTTACAATTCCATTACTTTGGTGATTAACAGATTTCCAAATAGAGAAGTAATTTTCAGTTGTCCTCCGGGTTTTCTTTTCTCCCCTTCTTCTTTTCCCTTTCTTTTGGCTGCTGCAAAATAGATTTTTCACCCCTCCTTACACAAATAGATGTTTTTCCTTTTCACCTTCAGTGAATGTTTTCTCCATTCTCGTGCCACATCAAGGTCTGCCCTTTCTGTCCCATGCTGAGAAGATCTTGGGGAGCACTGCCTGTCTGTTTCATGAGATCTTTTTGGTCCCATTAAAATCATCTTCCCCCTAAGCTAGCTCTGATTGGCAACTGTGCTGTGAGAAACACATAAGCCATTAAGATGGATGGTATTGACATCTCCTGCCTTCTCTGGGGATTGCAGCAAACCTACATTTCAGTGATCCATACCCAGCTTTGGTTTGCCTCCTCACGCAGTCCTGTGTGACTGAGAGTGCCACAGGCACAGACTGTGGAGAGCTGAGTTTTGAAAGCCAAAGGGGGGCAAGCCAGACCTTATCCTTGCTGCAGTGTGTGCTTCTGCCAGAGGAAAAACTGAGGAAAATATCAAGTGGGGTCCCATAAGTCCTATCAAGTCTACAAAGTGTGCAGTAATGGTGAGAAGGGAGCTTGGGGCGAGGTGTGAGAGAGCACACAAAGCCCTGGCCACTGCCCATTTGGGCTTCTTGGCTGCCAGTGCTGCTGCTGTGGCAGCATCAGAATTTCTTTCCGATTCTGCTGGAAGCAAGAGAGTTGACTTGTTAACTTTCTCACTAACTGCCAAACCACAATTCCTGCTGAAGCTGTGGATAGTGGGTAACTCACTGCACTCAACACCTTAACAAATAATATCCAAGGTGATACCAGAGCTATTTTTTTTTTCTTCATTTTTTGTCACGTTAAAAAACCCTCATGTGTCTGTGTGAGTGGGTCCATATGTGTGTGGGAGATGGGAAGACTTGGTTTCAATTCTGCCTCTGGTCTGACTAGAAGAGAAAGAGCAGCCCTAATGTGACTCTGTCAAACCATTTGGGATTCCCCACTCACCACAGGGCAGAGCAGAGTGTGAGAATGTTTTCTTTCAGAAAGAGCCTTTGGGTTGAAATTGCCTCTGTGGGTTTTTTACGGATGATGTAATGGTAGAAACACCAGCAGATGATGTGGGTGGCAGAAAAGCTTCCAATCCCCTGACTGTTTGTCATATGAAGACCATGGAATGGCAAAATTGTTTTAGTCCTGGGCCTTAAAGTTAAACCCATATTAAAAATCCATGTAGAACCCCTGGGTATAATTTTTTGTATCAGGCAAATGTTTTTCAAGCCTGAGAAGTTTAAACAAATGAAATGATTAAGTGTTCAAAAGGTGATTTTTCAACTAGTGTGCCCTTCAAAAAGGGTACCTTTACTCACAAAAGATTTCAAGGATGTCTTCCCATGCAGCATAGAGAAAATTCCCACCTTTTTTTTTTTCTCATTGGTACCACAAAAATTGGAGCTACTCTGGAGGCAACTTATTTACTTCAACAAAATCTGCCCTTTCATTTTCAACATTTTGAAGGTAATAATCTTCAAGTTTCTTCCATGACTTTATCCATACTGTAGCCCCCATGAGGCAGCTTCTTACCCAAGACAGAACATATACTAGGGGAAGAAAAAAATGGCTTTGCCTTCCTGTTTTATTTCTGATTTGTTACCTTTATTTTCACTTCTAGATTACTAAGAGCATTGGATTGCCTTTTCTTTTTTAATAGACTTAAAAGCCAAAACAAAGTTTGATGGCTCATGCATTCAAGAGCAAGAAACTAATCTGATTTATCCAAAATCTTTCTAAATCTCCCTTGTATTTGTATTGTTGTTGTGGTAGTTTAACATTCATTTGGGTATTGGGCTGTATATGTAGTGCCAATTTGCTTTGTAACTTAAAAAAAAAAAAAAGGAAAATAAATTATTTAAGGGCAAAGCTGTCTGGTTGCATAAACAAGTTCTAAAAATGTAGATGGCAAAAAATTCAGTTAGAAAGATTTTGAAGCTTGTCAGAGCTCCTCAATGGCAGTCATTGCTATTTAGATGGAAAGGTATAACATGAGTTTAGTTATTAGGCATATTCCAAGGCCTTTAGAGTAGAAAGCAAAAGCTGTAATAAGAAAGTTGTCAGAGATGAAGGTGCTGCTAATAAAACGTTCCCTCTATTAAGAAAAATAAGATTTAAGAGCTGTGAATAGTCCTCAGGGAAAAAAAAAAAAATGCCTGGTCCTACAGAGAAGCTTGACAGACTACTGCTTTTCCCTGGAACTAGGAAAGGTCAGGTTCAGACAGTAAGGCTGTGCAACGTCTCTGAAGGACTGTATTCCTGTACTCCCAATCTTTATAGCAAGGCCAAATTTTGAAGATTTTATTTTGTCAAGAAGAGAGGACCTCTAGACACTCTGTGAAACACTGCAGCTATTCAATTTCTCAGCTAAAACAAGTGGCTTTAAATATTTTAAACAAAATGTGTACTTGCACGAGAAATGTGGTAGAGTTTCTTTTTATCACTGTCACAGTAGCTTTCCTAAGTAACAAACGGGGAGGAAGATTTGCTTTGGATCCTTTTTCATTAAGCTTCATCATGATTAGGTGATTTATGTGATTTGTGATTGGGTTGATTCATGTCTTTTGAGAGCTGGTTTATTTGTCTTTTGAATTCACAAAAGCACTGTTTCAAGGCTATTTTTGACAATATGTGTTTCCCATCAAAACCAGTATGTCCATATATAAAATCATAGTTACTGAGAGTATAATTCTGCAAGGATACAAAAAACCATGGCATATACCATACTTTTATTACCAACCAGTGTGTTGCTCATTTTTATTGTTTGTTTTGAGTGGGTGGGTTTTTTGGTTTTTTGGAGGGTTTTGTGTTTTGGTTTCATTTTGGTTTGGGTTTTTTTATTATCATAGATGGTTTGGGTTGAAAGGGCTCTTAAAGATCACCCAGTTCCAACCACCCATGCCAGGGCAGGGACATTTTCCACATTTTCCATTTTTCCATTTTTCCACATCCCAGGTTGCTCCAAACCCCATCCAACCTGGCCTTGGACACTTCCTGGGGTGGGGCAGCCACAGCTTCTCTGACAACCTGTGCCAGGGCCTCACCACCCTCACAGTAAAGATATTTTCCCTAATGTCTAAATTAAACCACACAGAAAGAATTTCAATTAATCTTGAAATTTTTTGGTAATGCTCAGAATTGCAATACAATATTTAAAATTTGACAGAATGTAAGATTAAGCTTATCACTTAGAGGAGGGAGGAGTTATTTCGTTTAGCTTATCTACAAACATATAATTTATATATACACATGACTTGGTGTATACACTCATGATCTTTCTATTTCTTCCTGTCTCAGTCTATACATCAATATATACATCAATCACTTTTTCTACCATGTCTTAATTTAAAAATTACCTCATGCCTCAGAGTTGGACTGTTTGCTTCTGGTCTGCTTTGTATCTTCCACTGATGAAGAGTCAATCAAGATGATCAGAATTTAGGAATTCATCAAAGATTTGTGCATAATTTTGTTGACTTTGCACTATTTTTACATAGGTATGTCAAGAAAAAAAAATGTTTATTTGGGTATTCAAAATTACCTCGATTCAATGCATCAATTATGTGGAAGAAAATTACAATCAGTATTAATGAGAGAACAGTATTTTGAAAAATAATAATTAGTCACCCTGTTCACAGTGTTAAAATTGTAAAATCTGGTGTCTTCTCAGCTACTGCAGAGTATCAGAAAAGTCCCCTCTTTTCCCTCAGAAATTTCCCAGAGCTCTTTGTTTCCACAATTTGACCTTTGAAGTGTCTGTTGAGCTCCTCTCTTTAACCAAATTCCTTTTCTCAACTATTGCCTTGAGTTTCACTTTAGAGTCCATTTTACATGGCTGATAACAGGAAGGAAAATAAAATATGACATTTCAGCCATCAAAAGGGCATCAACCTACAAATTCAGGTGTGAATTCCAGGGGATGTTGGATAAGAGGCCTCATATTTCTGTAAATGAGCATGAGCTAAGATCAGTGTCTAATAATAGTAGGGATCAAGCAGCTGCATCACTGAGAGATGATTTCACCTAAATAACAGGGATCTTTTGAATTAAAAAAAATTAGAAAATTTAATAAATTTTTATAAGCACATGAGTAGTTTTGCATCACCAGAAACAAAAAAAAAAAAAGAAAAAAGGGTTTTATCAGGACACTACTGTGGGTGGGCAGCAAACTTTCACCTTAGATAAGACCATCAGAATGGAGGCAGAATAGAGTTGTGCAAAATTCTGGAAGATAACAAAAATTTTAGGGTGAGTTACAGGAATTTTAGCTCACTGAAATGAGAAGAGCCTGGGTTGACACCTTTTTAGCACAAAAATTTCCTGAGAATTTGCTTTAGGACGAAATTTAGGAGAAATAGCATCACATCAACTAAAATTAGCTGTGACAAAACCCTTGCTCACTGAAGACTATGACCAAGCATATTATCTTATCAGTGTCCTGCTTAACTTAAAATTAATACATATTAGGTGGCAGGAGAGCTCAATGTGGAATATGGGTGAGAGTACAGACAATTAAAGTGAAATGGCTGTAGGAAACTCCCATCTGATTTTAAATGGATGGGTTTTGTTCATATTGTGAAAAGAGAACATTTTTTCAGGAAGAGTTAATGAAAATATTGTAAAAGTTAAATATATTTTCATTACATTTCTGCCCTCTGTTGTTTGGGGTTTTTTTCATAAGGCACAGTAATTTAAGTATATATGGTGAGTTTCTAGGCTTTATTAATTTTGTATTTTGATTTCTCCCTCTGCAGTACTTTTTTTTTTTTAGAAAATCTGCACAAAGAAAATCAAACTGTAATCCAAAGATAAGGGTTCTACATAGCCAGCCACCAAGATATTTGGTTGTTTTGTTTCTTTCTTAAAGCCCATGCTCCTTGACTCCTGTGATTACTGGCAAATGCAGATAAACTCTCCATTAAGCCTTTCCTATAAAAAAACCACCTTGTATACCAGTCAGGCTAAAGTATTCAACTAACTCCTGAATATTGAATACTTGGCAAATGATGTAGGTCAGCTGCTGAAAATAAGGTGCTGCTGTTTGGCACTGGGAACAAAAAGAAGAGATTAAATCTACTAGAGTGGCATTTTGTTTGCTTGTTTGTTTACCCCTGGAAATTCAGGAGCTGGGGATAAATAGAGGGCTGTTGCCTCTGCCATGACCTTGAATCATCCAGACACGTTCAAAACTGAGTGGCACAGGCACCTTTACAGTGTTTCCTCTTGAAAAGGGTAAAGGACTATTTGTTGTTCTTAAATTCTCACTTAAACCAGCTTTACATACACTAGTAATGAAAATATTGAATTCCCAAATCTAAGAACGTTATTGGAAATACTCAGCTGTATCCTTGTGAAGCTGTCAAATGATGAACATCCCTGATGTTGTAGCCTTAGATAGGAAAGCACAGGTTGAATTAAAGCCACCTCCATGGTGTAAATGAGCCAAGGTGCCCTAAAAATCAGTGAAGTCCAGAGGTTTCTCTCCTCCCTGCAAATCTAAAGCCACATGGAAGAATTTAGTTCCTAGGGGTTTTTTTTTTAATCCTTGCATGAAGGACTTAAATAGCAAGTTGATATTTTAGCTGTCTTTTTTTCTTAAGACAGCAGTGTTCTTGCCAGTTTTAATGCTTTGCCACAATTAATGCCTTAATTAAGGAAAGTATGTGACATTTTTGAATGTTGGGACTTTAAACAGAGTAGTAAACCTCTTGAGTAGGTATTTACTAGGCAATTGTACGATCTTAATTCACAGAGGGACAGGTTTTTACTGCAACCCCCAGAAAAAAAAACCAGTAACTTTAAATAGAAATCAGGTTTGGGCTATGACAAGCTAAGTTTTTTCAATGAAAGGCTTTGTAGATGTCAATTACTATTATGATATAGTTTTTTTAACTGTTGGAAGTGTTGCTCTATACAATGTGGAGAAAAATTTGGAAAAATGGCAGCTGCTGCTATAAATCTTAGGTATTCCTGTAAGAGATGCTACCATAAAATAATACGAAGCACCTTACAAAGTCATTTCATCAAGGAAAAAAAAAGATCAAAGTCAGTTCTTCGTGACATTCAATCACTGTTTCTGTTTCATATGCCAGAACAAGAAGCAGAGATGACTGATAATTTCTATAATCATTCTTAATAATTTGAAAAAGGCAGAAGGACAGATAATAATAGATGCATTCTTGTGCTAAGCTGCTCTTCCTCCCTTGCTTTTTAGATTTGTCCATTGTGCTCTGTCTTTTGCAGATAATCTGTCAGGTCAACAATATCAATAGTTTTTATTACAGAAAGCAGATGCTATCAGCATCCTATCTGTCCATTTAATTAGAAATGTGGTACTGCTGTTAAGCTTCAGAACAATTTGAGGAGGGAAAAAGAAAAAAAAAAAAAAAAAAAAAAAAAACCAAAACCAACACATCATATTTCAGAGTTCTTAAAGAGGCCCAGCATTTCCTAAAGGAGAAAGGTGGTGATTTCTTTAGGAAGTCATATACCAGCTGAGCATACAGCTCACAGCAAACTCTCCTAAGAGCTTCATGGCTGTTGCATTCTAGCATGAGATGACTGCAAGTTGGTGTGGCTCCATTCACTGGCTGGGGAAGCAAGGTGGGAATCTCTCCCTTCTCCCACAAAACAGGTGACAGGATAAGAGAAAATGGCCTGAAGCAGGGCCAGGAAAAGCTTAGTTGCAAATTAGGAAAAATTTCTTCATGAAAAGAGTGGAGCAGGCTCCCCAGGAAGGTATTAGGGTCACCAGCCTTGGAGGGATTTAGAAGAGGTGTAGATGTGGCACTTGGGGACATGGTTTAGTGGTGGCCTTGGCAGTGCTAGGATTCAATGCTAGGGCTCAATGCAAGCTCAAATATTAAAAAAAAAACTAAATAAAAATCACTTGAAAACAGGGGGAATGAAGCTGTAGGTCAAACCCCAAATGGATGGAGGCAAAAAGAATAAACAATACACAATAAACACTATAATAAACAGCTTCCATCATTTCTGTTTCTGAGCAAGCCAACAGGTACAGTAATTCTCCCAGGCCCTCACCATCAGTTTTTCTCTTAGAGGCAAGAATTTCCTTTCGTTTATGACCCCAGGGAAGGATTAAGCCAATTTTAGAGAAAAGGAAAAACAAAAGGATGGCTTAGGTATTGCTTCACAAATCTTCCTGGAACCTTGAAGTGGGGTTTAAGTGGAACTCAAGCATGCTGCCAGACGATGGCACTCTACATTAAAGAAAAAAATCTCTTTTCTATACCTTACTTACACAGGTGTTTACATCCTGAAAGCCACACCACCCCCACATGGTTTTCTGGCATGTTTTCTCAAACACAATGTTCATTATGTAGCAGCTACCAACATCAAATACTCCAGAAGCAGCAGAAGAAATTCTGCATTGTCTAGCAAAGCCAGGAGGCAGTAGTTTCATCAGTTCTGGGTTGATTTGTTTTTTTTAAAAAAAGAATAATAATAATACTTTAGAAGCAAGAAGGAAAAAATGCCTCATCTGTGGGGAAAAAGTGCTGGTTGTTTAAAAGGAAAATACAAAACCCAGAAAAGTCTCAAATAGTTCTTCAAAAATTTCCCTCCATTGTTTCCCTTAAAAAAAAACCAAAACCAAAAACCAAAAACAAACAAAACAAAAAACAAACAAACAAAAAAAAACCAAACAAAAAACCCAACAACCAAACAAACCCAAAACTACAAAAAACCCTGCCACAATATTTGATAGAACAGGGAGTTCTGCTGCCTTTTTTTTTTTTTTTTTCTGTTATGGTAGATATTTGTTCTTCTCTTTTCTCACCTTTTAATAGCTTTTAATTGCTAAAATAATGTGTGCCTTTTCCATAACTTCCACATGTGTACCTCTCTCGAACTGCATGCACACACTGTTCTCTTTAAAATTCTGTCTGAAGACTGAAAAAGCAAAAAAATTCAGTCCAGTGAAATTGTCACTCAATCCATAACCTCATCTTGTTACACTGAGATATGAGCAGAGTTCTCAGAGCACTGTGACCCTGCATGCCATGTGCTTTTTATGAGATCAATTTTTTCTACAGCTGATGAAGAAGAGAAATTAAAAGCAAAGCAGACTGTCAGATTCTCTGTTTACTCTAGAAAAAAATTATATTACAGAAACCAAATTATTTGTTGCTTGACATTTCCATGGACAGATAACATCACTCTGGTTTTTGTTCATAGTCTTGTGGCTCTGATTCCAGCTGCCCACTGGAAACACAAAGCCCAGAGAGCATCAGCCATTCATTTCAGTGGCTCAGCATTAACATGCTTTTTAAGTGATCATAGTCATTTTAAATGCTGCTTGATCAAAATACTGCTATTAATTTACAGTCTCCAAACTGAGCCCAGACCATTTGGCATGTCTTTGAAGGAGGCAAACTGGGGGGGAAAAGCCAGTGTTTTCAGTGCTAACAGCAGAAATGGGACTAATTAGTGAAATAATGGCTGTAGTTCTATTGTGGTACCAAAATCTACTTCAGAATTAATATCACAGAACAAGAGCAGAAAATCTGCAAAAAGATCTACACACCTCAGCAAAATATTTTTGGATACTTGAGTGTCTTTCTATATATATTATATATTATTATATATTATATAGTTATTACTATATATTATATAGTTACTTTTTCATTTAAGTGTCCTCTTATCTTCAGTATCTTTCATATAGGTTTTGTTTGGTTTGGCTCATGCTAGAAGTAGTGACTATTTGTTGTTCTTAAATTCTCACTTAAACCAACTTTATATATTGGAAATAAAAATATTGAATTCCCATGTCTAAGAAATTATTGGAAATACTTAGCTACATCCTTGTGAAGCTGTCAAAAATACAAGATGCAGAGGTAGTGAGATAAATGAAATATGGCTGAATCAACTTTTTTTTTTTTTCCCTAATGTTGTCATCTTGATCCTATCATGTATTTTCAATGCTTTGGGGGCTTTATAATGTAGTTCTGTAAAACTTAGGAAATTACAGCCATTCTCTTTCTAAAACATTTTTTGCTCTTCTTTTATGAAAATGGCTGTAACATTGCTAATTCATGTTTGCATTAGTGTCCTCCAATAAATACACTCATCCAAATTTTTCACATTGAATACGATTTTCTAGATTTTTTTAACATTGGGAAAGATGTTGATATCTAACCACCACCAAAAAAAAAAAGACTCAGACAGTCCTTAGATTAAACACACCTTTGTAGCAGAAGGAAAAAAAAGCGTCAGCTACTAGATGACCTTTTGTAAATGAGGTATAGACAAGGAAAATGTAAGCTAGAATTTAAAAAAAAAAAAAAAAAAAAAAAAAAAAAAAAAAAAAAACCACAGAAAGGGAACTCTGTGGTTCTGGAATCAGGGTTCAAACAAATTACATGTGACCACTGACTGGGATGGAAGGGGGCCTTGGAGACACAGCACCAGGAGAATGGGCTCACCTGTGGATGGAGTATGCTGCTTTCTCTACCATCACACTTTGCAGGCAGCCAGGAGGCACTTGGAGCATCCAAGGCACTCTCAGGAATGCAAAGAAAAAGTCCTTGTCTCAAACTGCAGCATGGATTTCTCTCTCCCCATTCATCCTCCCTCTCATGCAAAATTCAGTCACTTTAGCTTCATGCAGTTTAAATTAATTCCCTTCCATCAGTATAAATAATGTCAAGGAGATATTACTCCATACATCTGTGTCTTTGCAGCCTGAGGATATTGTAGGGTAGAAGTTCTCAGAGAATCTGAATGCATTCTGCAAGGGCTTTCTTTCTACTGTTATCCCAAATTGTCCTTAGAGGCACCTCCAGAATCTCTCAGATGAACCAGGGCTGGCTGAATAGCCACCGTGGGTGGAGAGAGAGAGAAAGAGAGAGAGGAAAAAAAGGAATATTGGGATAAATCTGCCAAAGCATAAAGATCCAAAGTGCCCTGCCACCAAGGAGCAGTGGGAGCTCCTGGAGCTGCTCTCTTCTGAAGCTCAGTGACATGCCTGCTGTTTCATTCCTTGCTTTAATTCACACCAGAAGCTCCTGCAACCCCTGGTTGAGAGGCACTGAGTTGACAGGGCTTATATATAATTTCACATTAGAGGCAGAGGACACAAAAGTATTTTTGGGCATAATTACTCCTTTTTGGATCTGTTTTTAAGTCAAACCCACTAACTTGCAATCCATGGATAAAATTTGAGGAATTCCTGTCCTTTGGATTGGTTGTTATTACTCATTCCTTTACAATTTTTTAACGATCAAGCCCAACTTTTGATCCTATTTCAGGATTCATGTTCAAAATAATCTTTTATATACTGATAGAATATTTTTATTAACTTCATTTAATACAACTTTCATGACTTATAAAATAATTTATTGTTTGTTATCACAAGTCTGAAGCATAGCATGCTCTGATAGTTCTCGAACAAATACCTAGAGACATAGATTGTCTGGTGCACAGGGCCTAATTTTCTGATCTTGCAAATTATTTCTCATTTTCTCTTATAAAGGGCAGGTCTAATTGGGATTAGGAAGGGGATGGGGAGAGTATGGTTGAATGACTTTCATGAACCATGGCCAATTTGGTAGCCACAGCTGAACCCAAATTCCCCAAAGCTCATGTGCTTGAGATTTGAACTCTGTCTGTTCAAATCCAGGTGTGAAATTCTGAATATTGGAAATGCCTTTTTTTTTTTTTTTTTTTCTTCACTCTGCTGTCTGGGTTTGCATTAAAACTTATGTCTAAAACACATAAGAACTGAAGAAAGGTGGACAAATACCAGAGGATATATACACTTGAAATATGATTAGATTAATGTCTGGATGCTGTCTCAGTCTCTTGGAATCAGGTGGTATAAGGGGTCCAGATCAGAACCTAAGTCTACTTTGGGTTTGTGAGTTTTTTAATCAATACTTGAAGCCATCAAAGCTCACTGAACCCAACACAGGTAGGAATTCATCTCAATTTGTCTTACTACTCCAGTGAGTTGTGGAGAAATTCTGAACGTGTCCTGAGGATAAGCAACACTGTTGACTATCTGAGTCTTCTCATACAATAGTGATAAACACTACAAAGGAGTGGAAACTCAGTGCCTGAGAAATCCAAGCAATGCTACTCCCACCAGTTCTTCCACCTGTGGCAACAGGAATATCACAGTCAGGATTGGGGTAGGACCACAGCATAAAGGAGACACATAAGTCATTATATGCCTTGGTGTTTTAATCGCTTTCATCCACTTTCTGAGGAAACATAAATGTTTCTCAAGGAAATTATTAATACAGTCAGACCAAAATTACTTTGCTCTGAAACATTTAAAAGAAATGCTTGTATCCTGACTGCCATAGTGTGTATCTAAACCAGCAATGCACTGAATTTAGAGAAGGCAGTGCATGGCCCCATCCAGCAAGGTGTTGGAAGATGCAAAGCTCTTTAGGCTTTCTTTATGTAACCATTCAGAGCCCTTGTTGGTCTAGCCACAAGATATTTGCCATAAGTTAGAATACCAATTACATTCATGTGCTCTTCATATATGAGAAAATAGATTGGTTTCAATATATTCATTTGCTCTACCAGAACATAACAATTCTCTGCAATACTTCCAAAGTGCTTGCTCACCAGACATTGAGCTGTAGAGGTTACTGAAATCATTGTTGAAACATAAATCTGACATGAGCAGAGAGATTTTTGATGGGCTTGGGCCAAAAAGTTTAAAGGAAAAATAATATTTTCCTAGGTGTGGCCCTTTGATGTTCTCTGCATTGTAGAATGAAAGAGTTGGACTTTGTTCTTGGGTTTAATTTCTCACCACATTCAGTTTTTCAGATGAATATGTGCAATTTCCCCCTCTAGATAAGATAAATAAAATAAGGATTATAAAAAAAAAGAAGATTTGGATTAAAGATGTAAAAGAATTTGGATGGGTTTGGTCTAAACCAATTAGCTAGTTACAAAATGGTTGGTGTGTATTCTTTGTGTAGTGAATTTTTTGATGGAAACATGACTGAAAGGCATCAAAGAAAGTTTTGGCAATTCCTTATCTGTTGCATATCAGTGGACATTATGCCTTAATGTGGCATCAGATAAAAGTTGCAATATCAGATAAAAGTTGCAATCCTCTTAGGTGGACAGAAAAGGGAAATGAATGCATGTATTCCCTTAGATCACATTGCTGTATATACCCATTAAATCTATCTAGACAGTTTTCAAAAGGCATGATGATTCCATGGTTACATCCCCAGTTATTCACTGATGGTTACGGTCAGATCAATTAATTTTAATAGTTTTTTTCTGTTGCATAGTAAAGTTTCGCTTTTCCTAAATCAAGTTTCAGCTGAGCCTCATGAATAAAGAGCATGAAATATGAAATGCCAGCCAAGTCTCATGGCAGGGAAGTAAAGCTCCCTTTGAAATTTTTAAAAGCAGGCAGGTGACAAAGGATGCTTGAGTATGTTTACACCTATATATATATATATATATATATATATAAAAATTAGAAATTCCAAGGTAGCTCAAAACGGTCTGCCTGTAAGACTTCTTGTGGGTTCTTTTCAGCCATATGAATCAAACTTCAAAATCTGAGTGCAAAGCAGCCAGTATAACTTCAGAAACAAACAAATTCAAGGTATGGTAAAAGTTTATTGAATTCAGTGATTTGCAGGCAGAAATGAGTGGTCAGTGTGTGTCCAAAGGACAACCAGCACTGTCATCAATCTCTGCACATCTCCATGGAAAATGTCAGGCAAAGCTCAGCTAGCAGGCTGCTCTCTCTGGATGAGAAGAAACCTTAGTCTGCTAAGATTCCCTGGCACATTTCAGAGGAGCAAAATCGTGTGTTTTGGGTCCCATTCCTATCCTACTCAGTGCACTCAAAATCCTGAAAGTCAGGAGCTATTCATCCCCTGTCCCAGCCTTACTAAACATGTTTTATTACAGTGCTGTGTTTGCAAGGCTGCTTTACCCCACTTTCATTTGCCCAGCTGAAATTATTCTGATTTTGCAAGCTGGATTTATAAAGTTTTCCAAGTGTAGTGGGTCTGTAGCACAAAAGATGTTTCATTAATGGAACAATAGTGATTAACAAAGAAATATTGCTAGCGTGGCTGTACAAGTTAATGATTTTAGAAGCTTTACTGACTGGGAGTTAAGTGCTCAGAGTTGGTTTCCTCTCCATGCACGTCAGCCCCCAGGAAGAGAGATTTTCAGCATTTATTTTCAGCTCCTGTGTGGTGGTTAACTGGAGTGCTGAGTTCTGCAGGTCCTCCTGTGATAGCAGGAGCTAATGAAGCTGCTCTATTTTAAAGAGCTTCTTAATCTATGTTAATACAGTGAAGATTATTATAGAAGCAATAATAATCATAGAGAAATTGATAATGACTAGAAATCAATGTCTGGCTTGTTAATTATAAAGCTTTTACTATAAAAAGAAATCATTTAGCAACTCCAATTAACCAGTTAGGAAGAATTTTTATTAGAAACTCCATTTAATGGGTCTTGTGGTTTTTAATGTACTGGCTGAATCATTGCTATTTTTGCTCTAAATCCCTTCTCTATTTTGATGGTCAGGGTTGCAAAAGCAGGTGAAGATTAAAACATCCATGTTTTTATTTTAACAGAACAAAACATCTTTGCTTTCATGTGCAGCCATTCACCAATAGGTTGCATCCTTTCTGCTTGGCAAGGGTAAATCCACAGGGCTCTCCTACAACAGGAGAGCTTTTCCCTCTTGGGCAGGGAGGAGCTTGTGCCACTCAAGCTGAGAGTTTAGCCTGGATAAGAGGAGATTTTGGGGAAACCTTTGAGCCCCATCCAGTGCTTAAAAGGTGCTACAAGATAGCTGAAGAGGGGCTTTTTTATGGCAAGGGAGAATGGCTTCAAAACTGAAAGAAGATAGATTTAGGTTAGATATTAGGAAGAAATTCCTTACTGTTCTGGTGGCTAGACACTGGAACAGCTTGTCCAGAGAAGTTGTGGATGCCCCAGCCCTGGAAGTGTTCATGGCCAGGATGGATTTGAGCAACCTGGTCTAGTGGAAGATGTCCTTATCCATGGCAGGGGGGTTGGAATTATATAATCTTTAACTTTCAACCCAAACCATTCAGTGAAAACTCAATAGGATTGGTTCAAGAAGCAGCCAAGGTCTCAAGCCCCCCTGAAAATAATTCAAGTAAAGGAAATGGAGGCTGTTGCAGGATTAGTTTACATAAAGGCGTTTGAAAGAATCTCTGAGATATTTTTTCCTCCTTTTTTGGTAAAGCAAGAATAGGCTGTTATTATATCTCAGTTCCAAATAAGGCTGAGTGCCCAAAAGTTGATCTAGTTTTTCCCATGCTATTTGCTCTAATAAGATCTATTATCTGTCTTTAAGTTTCTTCTTCAGAGTTTTCTTAGGATTTCTGCTTATAGTTCTGCCATAAGCACAAAACTCAGATCAGATTCACTTGATTTCTATAATTACACGTTACTTTAACTGCAGCTAAATTTCTTTTCCGAACTTCTTTGAGTTTGCTTATATTTATTTTTATCCTGGAAATCCTGTGTTTTGACACAACCTTTATACAAAATGATGATGAAGCGCAGCACTTTTGCTTTTGTTTTGGTTCTCCAGGTTTATAAAAATATCCAAGCTAACAAAACTGGACTGGTAGTAAACTTATGTGTTGAAAGTGTCTCAATGGGTGGCAAGGAAACTCTCCCACTCTGGAATTGCTTGCATCACAGAGGCTGAGCATGTTGTACCATTAACATCGCAGAACTGGGCAGAGTCCTTGACAGATAGAATGCTCACAAAACACTCAGATTGTGCTACAGCTGCACGGTTTTAAACTTCAAAGGCTTCACTTGAACTTCTGACTGCATTTCCTTCATGGTGGCAAAAAAAAAAAAAGAAGCTTCTGCATTGCCCCTGCAGGTTTGTGGTGTGGCATTAACCTGTTTTGTGCTCCAGCTGGAACTGTTTGTGCCCCACTGTTGGCTCTATAACTAAAGATTCTGTGTGGCTGCACATCTCTGGGTTGTAGCCTATTTCCCTGTCTAACTTCAAGGTTTAGAAATACCCTGGTTGTGCTTGTATTAAGTACTGGGTTTCTATTTAGTCCCTCCTGGAGATGGAAATTCTGTGTAAGAGTGTAAAAGACACATTGCAGCACCTAAAAGTAAAGACAGTGTGCAACACTGAGCAAAGCTCTAACCATAAAGGCCCTTGCACTTTATCTAAAATATCCTGATGCTTTATGACTCATTAATTTTTAATTTTATTTTCTGGAACACCTAGCTAGTTTTATTTATCCAGGGGAGCAATGTAAGGTATTGGTGTAAGTGTCAAAACTTAGTTTATTTATATAAAAATAGTTTAGAGAATATATGAGATTCTTGCAGAAGACCAAATTGCAATATACATGTAGGAGACTGATTAAGAACACTAATGCTAAAGGGGTTTTTTACTTATCTGCTGGGGCTATGAGAAATGCTTGTGATGAAATAAGAAGCCACATGAAACATTTCTGAGTTTTATTTTTTGTCTGTAACACGAAAATCACATCAGGTCTGACAAAAGGTTCATGAGTCTCTCAAGAAAATCTGGCCTCCAATGGCTTGGGATTATTTTTTTTTTAATTATTATTACTGGCAATTATTTAACAAAAAAAATCTGTAAGAAAAACATCTATAGAAGTGTAACAATTATTGTATTGGACTCTTTGCCTTTGATGCCTTGTTGTTTAGGGTTTTTTAATAAATAAGGATTGGCTATAAAGGTATTTTCCTTGGATTATAAACCATATAATCCATAGCATTATGGATAGCAAATATATATACACCATGCCATTAATACTTATTAGTATAAGCCTATTCCTATTGTTTTCCTCAAGCTACACAATATTTCTAAGTATTAATATCTTTTTCCTACCTGAATCAGATATTTAGAATAAGTAGTTGAATTAAATATAGGTAGCATGAATAAGGTATGTGTTCATAGATTTATTCAGGAAAAAGATATTTTACTTTCAGAAAATGGGGTCTGATGTATTCTGTTTTCTGAAAAAATATTAAAAAGTATTGAGCCAACAGATTTAGCTTGGCTGCTTGTAGTAACCCCAAGATGAATTTTAATTCTTTCAGATTTCTGTTTCAGGTAGTTACAATCCACTATTCAACCCTTCTCAAATTTATTTCAATTTTTTTAAATAATTTGAAAAGAGACACAACACACAACCAAATCTTGTGATCATGAGTGATGATAATGATAACATTCCTTACTCAGTCTTCCAAGTAACAGAAAAGCTTAAAGTTTGTCTCTTTTTCTCAGACACTGCTTCAAAGAAAGCATTCAGAAAGTCTTGTGTTTCTGTTTAATTTGGAGCTGAATTGTTTATATAGACTATATGATGGTGTGCCTAGTGTGATAGCTACTGGCAAAGCATTTTGCAGGATCCTGTCTAGGAAAATTTGTAGGAAATTATTAAAATTGTTTCAAATCACACATCTTCAAGAAAACCCGAAAGCTTTTCTGTCTTGGTCTTAAGATTTTAATAACTAATTTGTAGCAGTTTTCATGGAGGATAATTTTACATATATGGAGTCAAAAGAAAAAGAAATGCAAATTAATTTGGGTTGGAACAGAATAAGGTGATATCAGGTTGGTGGGACTAGACAATCTCTGTCTCAGAATTGTCCAGGAATTGCTGCATGACCAAGCAGGTCCAGTGGAAAACAGTTTTAATAAACCATTTGAGCCAGCAGTGGTACCATCTGAGTGGAAAACAGCAAATGTAATATTCATACTGAGGAGGATTATGAAGGGCTAATGCCAGCAGTGTTAGCTTTGAAGATTTTCCCTATCCCTGGCCAAAGCATAAATCTGGTTTGGAGCAGAATAGGAGAATATCTGCCAGCAAAGGTCAGGCGACCCTAATGTGACTAAAGGGACCATCCTTTGGAAGAGGAAGAGTTGTCAGAGACCTGGGTCCTCTTTAGGGTGTAGGGATTTGCAGAAGTTAGGGCCATCAGTAAACAAGACATGACAGGGCTTTGTAAATCCAGCATTTTGGAAAACTCTTTTTTTTTTTTTTTTTTTTTCCTTGCTGTAAATAATTTTTCCCACTATCAATTATTTTTTTTCATTGGGAAGAAAAAAATCCCAAATATCCACCCTTTACATTTTGAAGACTACTTTGCTACTGTATGTGGGTAGGTGACTACACTGAGGTATTTTCCAGTATCCTTAACACTGATATAATCTCTGTGGATATCCTTATTCTGCTGTAGCTGGCTCCACCTGGAATCTTACCTGCCAATAAAACTCCTAGACAAGAACAGAGTCTGTAATGTGCCCCAGTTACCCATCTATGAAATGAAAATTATGGCACCTCCATCCCTCACAGAGATGCCATTAGGATTAAATGCATTATGGACTGCCAGGCACTCAGGTATTGTAATGTAGTCCTGGAAGTACAATAAGGGGCAGAGAAGGGAAAACGTGTCCCTCTGTAAATCACGGCATGTCAAACTCGTGGGATGCAACCAGCCGAGCTCAGAATGAGTCTTGGTTGTCACTGGCCCAGTTTTCATGGGAATTTTTCCAGCTTTGAACCCTTCTCAGAGTTTGGAGAGTGGGGCAGAAATAAAATTGAGATTGGGTTCCACCTGTATCTGATGCTTTGATTTTAATTCTTAAAGAGGGCGAGGGAGAGAATAGAAGAATTCCTGATTGACATACGAGCTGGGTGACCTATAAGGAAGTATAAAAAGCTTTAGAGGGATATTTTTTAATAGAGGAATATTCTAAGGACAAATGTAAGGCTTAGTGACTGAAAGGTTTCCCAGCCCTTTGGATAATGCAGTGGAATGCTTCCCACAGGAACTCCAGTAATTCAAAATGCACAAATTCAGAAGAGATACAGAGAGACCGCAGAGATAACAGTGTGTATCCCTGGGGGCCTTGGCTGAGCAAGCCACTAACAAACAGATCCAAAAGATAGGGAATGCCACCGTCCTGACAGTAACAACATTGAAAGAAGGGAGAAAGATTTACTCTTGTGATGAGGTGAGGCAACCACTCCAGATCTCAGGAGGTGAAGGTTCAGACAAAGAAAGGAGGGAAGGTTAGAAGGCAGAAGAAATTTGACTTCAGAAGAGACAGAGTGGGTTAGATGATTCACCTCTCTGTAGTGGTCACCAAAAGAAAAAGAGTGGGTTTTTTTGGTGCTGCGTGCAAATCCCCTATGACATCCACTATGAAATCCACTATGACATCCAACCCATTTGCCCCTAAATTTCTCCCCCTCCAGAGACCTGAGTTGATAACTCAGTTAGATGAGGATGTTGGCTGATGGCACCTCTCTTTGGGAAGCTGTTCTACTCTCCTTGGAGCTGCAGAATAAAGCTCTCTGTGTCAGATAACTGGAATTATCAGAGACAGATGAGGAAGCAGGAGCACATAAACCTTAATGTGGCCTATTCTTCTCCACTGGTGTCACTCTGTGAGACTTCTCCTAGATTTGGAACTTCCACTAGTTTAGAGTCTTTTGAGTGGCTAAGGATTTGCTGGTTGAATTTTGTTTGAAATATCTTAAAATTAATGGGCAACAACTATTACAAAAAGGGAAAATCTGTGAGACGCTGATAAAACAGGAGACTGAAAATGAGCTGTCCTTTGCACCATTCAGTGGTTTTAGTGGGGCAAAAATACAAAAGATGTAAACTCACATTGCAGAGGAGGCCTAACCCTTCATAAACTTCTCATCTGTCCTTGTTTCCTTCTTATTTTCTTATATTCTTCAGCTGCCTACTCATATTTAGATAACTTCATATCTGAATCTGATATGTGTGCATAAAAATTTCCACCTCTGCCTTCTCTTTTGCATCAGAATGGAAAGTCTGCTTAAGTACACAGCAATTCTGGCTCTCAGCCCCTGCTGGGGCAGCTGAAGGCTGGGGCTCAGCCCTCCTGCCTGTCCCCAGCTCTGAGGAGAATCCTTTTAGGTTGGGTTTGAAGAGGCAGACTTACTTCTCAAGTGTTTGCAAGGGAGGGAGGGGGAAGGAATTTCAAGCCACGAAAAAGGCACCTGCTTGTTGAGAGCAGCAGAGGGGTTTGGTGTTGCTTTCCATCCCACTGCAGCAGCAGTGTAAAGCCTGGAAACTCTCATTGTGGAATCATGGAGTGGTTTGGGATTGGAAAGGACATTAAAGACCACCTAGTTCCACCAACCCTCCTGCCATGGACATTTCTCACTAGACCAGGTTGCTCAAAAGCAGATTTTGGCCATAGAGTTTTTCTCAGATGGGAAGTTCAAGAAGAAAGATTCAGTCTGAATAATTGAAGGGGGGAAAAGTTCCCATTTTGGCACTTTGGGGAGACTTTGGGAGTGTGCAGTGAGAGCCCACCAAGACCCTTTGCAGCACAGGAGGTCAGACCATGGGCCCTCTCTTACTGCTCTTAAGCTTGTGTGGAATTGGGGACTGACACTTCAAGCAGGTGGGTTTTTTTGGTTTTTTTTTCTGCACATCAGGAGTGGCTTAATTTCATTTTATTGTGAAAAGATTTTGATAGTTACATCACTACTCCTGAGTTAAAATTTGTGTGTTTTTCTATGCATAGGATAAATGCAAGGTAGGACAGCAAGCAAGAGGCTGTTGAAAAAAAGTTTCACTTCTGTGTGTGTGTGTTTGGGTGCCTAGACACCACTGTGTGCTGAAAACAGAAATATAACAAAACACAGGATGTTTTAGCCACAGCAGTTTTGATGCAATAGTGTTAAGCTTCCTTTATAAGCTCTGTTTATGAATAAACTGAAAAGTGAATTTTCATCCTGGGAAAACATACTTTCTGCAACTCTAAATTAGAAAGGCAGATTAACAAAGGAGATTTGTGCAGCTCTCTTCCACCTGAAGCATTGCTGAGGTTCCTCAACAGCATCACAAAGCACTTCCCCTGGGCAGAGTTTGGCACCACCAGGCCTTTCACCAGTGATTTTTATCACATCTTGCTTCTCCAAATGTTCAGGATGCTGTTTTGGGGGTGCTCCAGAACACAGTGAAGTGTGAGACACAATTCAGCCCTCTGGACTTGTGAATTGTTCTTTCAGAATTCACCAGAGTTAGACAATTCAAAGTTGTCGTGAGCATTTGCAGGTGTGAAAATGTTGGGTAAGATGTCTCAGTGTGTACCAGATATTCTCATTTTATTTATGTCACAGAGTAACTGAAAATGTTATTGATGGGATGTATGTAATGTGAGTAGCCAGGACATCTAGGGAACAACATCTTGTCTTAAAGATGTGCATTTTTTCAGTTAATCAACCATCAAGATGTGGATATACCTCATTTTTATTAGCTTCTCTTCTCTTTAGTACCTTTTTTTCTTTTCTGTTGCAATAGAGGATACCTTCAATATACTTGTGCCTTATATGCAGGCAAATGTACTTACAGCAGAGAGAATATATAAAAGTGATCAATTTTTAAGTGCTGATATTCAAGAAGAAGGAAGAATACCCTCATCAGTTTTAGCAATGACATTCCCTCTCTTGAGGGGGTGAAAATGAAAAATACAGATTAAGAGGTTTCCAAAGTAGCCTGCTGATGTTGCACACACAGCTGCTGGAAGGCAATTGCTCCTGTAAGTTCAGGGATCCTTTCAGCTGCTGCTCTTGCTTTCACTTTTAAAATTTATAAACCAAATCATGCCCAGAACTTTGGTGAGCTCAGAGTGAACCATGCCAATTGTTTGTGTTTTTTTGTCTTCTTTGTCTCTATGGTTTGGCCCAAAATTTCACTGAATTGGTAATGTGTGGCTCCATTCAGCTCCTGTTTCTGAAGGACTTAGTGGTCTGTTTGAGGGGGGGGGTTAAAAATAAGAATCTGAAAGACACTTTTGAATTGAACTGTGTTTTGTTGATTTTCAGTCTTGAACTGTGTGTTGTCATGTCAGTTTTAAAGAATAACAATGCTTTTTCTTCACAAGGAGGAAGTGCAGATCTTGACATTATTTTTAAAAATGCAGTAAGTTACCAAAAAGACTGATAGGTGAAATGCTAGAGAGTATAAATATGCAAAAGTTGTTTCCCCAAATATTTCTATTAGTGTTTGTCATGGTTTGAGCCAA
>VWYP01030142.1:1354-31259 GCA_013400435.1 Pycnonotus jocosus
TTAAATGCCTTCATTAAAAAAAAGAATATGGAAGAGTAGAAACATGCAAAAGAAAGAAATCGTTAGAGAAGCAGAGAGACAAAACAAAAATAAAATGAAATTTCAACAGTTGAAGAAAGAGGTAGAATTTTATGTGAGAGGGCAGAAATCAAATATGAATTGCAGAGAACTGAGTCTTAGCTATAAAAGTCATTAGTTGTTCAGCAACAACCGTTTTAGTTGACTCATATTTTTGCTTACTTCTGTCAGAAACATGTCAAACCAGCAAATGTCTCAAATGTGACAGGTAATTATTTTTAGATAATTTTTGCACTGATACTGAACACAACTGTTCATGCATCCAATTACAAAATGTTCATTAAGATAAGAGAATGATGTATTTCAACATTTTATGGAAACACCATACACATTTCTGCTATTTGATAAGTTGCAATTTAAACACATTGTTTACATAAAATAAAGAAGATCCTTTATCAATTTTTCATAATTTGCCTATGAGTTTTAAACTAAATTTCACTAATTTTGCACATATCCAAAATGCTCATAGTTGACCCAATCCACAAAAAAGGACTCAGAATGAAGTTGGAGCATATTTAAAATGTATGCTGGAAATACTGACAGTATTGATATCTTTCTACTCCTTTGACATGCAGTATGTGTTCAAGTTTATCTAATGTCCACTGAAAGGTATCTTCCATTGGGCTGTTCTAGAACCAGTTCTGATGGCTTAGAACATCTGTTCCTTACACACAAATTAGATTTGTGTTTTTACATATTGTCAGGACTAAGCCTGTAAAAAATATTATGCCACAATTTTTATTTAGCTTTCTGTTGAAATACTGCAGAAGGCAAGCTCTGCCTCCATCCATAGTCCCAACGTTCAAGTTTACCAATTTTAAGGAAAAATACTATGTAAAATGCTGTACACTGAAAGACAGCAATTTTCAGAAACATTATTCTTTTGAATAGAGCCCCTCACAATACCAACATGCTCTTGTGAAGTTCCATTTCATTTACAAAAAGCAAACATTAGCATCTTTATTTTATTGTTCACAAAGCAATGTTATAAAAATGTCCTTAGATTGGTACAATAAAAAGCATCAAAATAAATGAAATCATCATTGTTACACCTTCTCAATGTATTTCATCAGAACTAAAATCAAGTGTCTGTATTCAGTTTTATCTCTGTTTTCAGACAGTTCAGTTTATTTCTACAGTCCTGAAATACACAGATAGATTAATTCAGTACACCTTCACTAAGAAATCTTCATTAGGAAGTACTTTTATGTTTAAAGCCTCTCTTCTGGAGTTTTAGATATTTCTATTCATATTATAATACTGCCCTAGTTTGGCCAGTTACTGCAGGTTAATCACAATTACATTTCTTTAGTTATGGGATGAAAATCTCAGATACCTGGCTGAAATGTAACACTGTTACTTTTATTTTATCTATTATTACAATGCCTCTACAATTCCCACAGAGTACCTTAATTATTTTTTCATCCATAGATTTCAGAATCCGCTGTCTAAGAGGTTTTGGAGAAGATCCATTGGATTGTGCCGGAGATCTATATTAAAAAGAGATAAGTATTTAGAATATGTAAAACCAATGCATTGATAAAAATTGTTGCCATACCAAGTTCCTCAGAAACAGAAAGGTAAATACCTTCATTCTCCAAGATTTACCTTATTTTCTACCTTCCTAAGGAACCACATGTACTGTGACAACTGAAGAGAGCATAAAGAAATTAAACCTACAGTTCTGCTTTCTGGTACCATTTTGCTGTTTCCAACATTGTCGCTCAGCAGATACAGCATTATTATTATTAGTAATGCTGATGATGATCTTCTAAGCCACAATTCTACTTACATCCTCCTGAATAGCATCTGGTTGATATTCAATATAATTTTCCACATATTTGCAAACTTCTCAATGGAAATATTCACACAAAATGTTTCCACTCACTTACATGTCATTATGTAACTAGTTACATACATCAATGAAAGAAGTTGATATCTATAATGAAAAGAATTAATGATGCATATAAAGTGGAATTTTTGGGTCTTGAAATAAGAAGTAATCTATGTACTCGTAAGTAATTACTTCTCTGTTTAAGTTCATGGCAGATCAATGTGCATATGAGGACAGGTTTTTCAACAAAAAATTCATTATTTAGCTCACTTTATCCAAATTTTTCATAAATAAAATCTGGTTTATTCAGCTTGTTCTTTATTCTATTTATTTCCACCTGTCTGTGGTGCAAAACTTTTGCCAGCCTTGTAATGGTTCTCCTATATTAACTGCCAAAATATGTAGCTGCAAAATAGCTTCATCATGTTACTATCTACACTGTTCTGGTTCATGAATCCTCTTTGCAACCAATAATGTCAAAGTTCTCAGCATCCTGCTTTTTCAACAACTGATGACTCCTCAGGACTAGTGACTAAATAAATCATCACTTCTTCAGTGCATGGATAGGTGAGTTTCCTCGTCAGTGCCCACAGAAATGGGTTTTCAAGTGTCCTTCACAGAGTTTGTGCGAACTGAAAATGTACCATCTCAAAAAATCGCTGTTACAGAAGTACCTTGAAAATACAGAAAACACAAATGAAGACTTAGAAAACTTTTGAAAATTCAAAACTGTTCTAAAATTGCTTTCCCTTTACACCTAATTTCACAGCAGACAGCATGTTTGTTACTTGATGTCATTTGTGTAATTAACATCAATGCTTTGTCACACTCTCAGATCCTTAAAAAAAGTCCAAACAAAGTAACACAACAAAAGCGACCGCCTAATACTCACCTGAAGAGTGTCAAAACAGACGTGATGCCACACAAGTTTAAGCTTTCATTGTCACACAACAGATCTGCTTTGTTCTGGGTAGGAGGATTGACAGCTTCTTCATCCAGAAGAACTAGCAAGACCTTTACAGTATCTCTGCCACAGTATGCAGTGCCATGATTTATGGCATGCAATTTTGGCTGAAAGCAAATAGAAAAGGAACATAGACCAGCAATGTTCAACAAGTGAGACCAATAGCTCACCTCCAAAATCAATCCACATCAACACAAGGTGTGAGAACCTCCTCCTTTCCTTCTCTTTTGCAGTAAGCATTTATGGGGAATTTCTCCATGGGAAAGTTTTTCTCACCCCAAGTAGTTAGTGGAGTTTAGATCACTTACAGCTACATGTATACACTGATGAGCAAGTCACACAGAAAAATATACAAATCGATGCTGAAACTGTGCAGCAGAAATGAACATACTATCTTCTGGTACACAAACACGTTCTGGTGAAGTCCAACCACTCTGACTAACAATCTGCTAAAGCAGTTAGTTAAAAGTGAGATTTCTATCAATATTTGACAACAGAGGTATTTGGCACAATTTCGTGTTGTTTGGGTGAACTCCTCAGGATTTTCCATAAGAATAAAGAATTCCTTAAAGGAAAAAACCAATCCACATCTGGAAGTGCTCAATGCAACAGTCAGAGTACAGATGGAGAAATCCATAGCCACTGTGGGACTTAAAAAATTGAAAGTTTGCTATATTTTTCTTTAAGGTACCAGGAGTTCCACAGAGAAACTAAGGAATTAATACACAGTGGTAGTTTTTTAAAAAACTATAGACTCTCTTATTTACTAATACACAGAAACACTGAATACTCTGACTTTATTCTAAAGGGCAAGACAAGTAATGAATTGCATTTATCTAATCAGTTAACTGCTTTTAAACACAGTCTTGAAAAGATAAAATTCTATTTTTCTCTCTATTTGATTATATCAATTAGTGTATGTAGCTTTCAGGAAACCATAGCAACACATGTCAGTCAGTTACTATAAGTTATAATCAATAGCTAGAAATAGCAATTACAGAAATGGTTGTTACTTGGCTTTACAAAATTGGCCTATTTCAGTACCATTTAATTTCCTCAAATTTTATTCTGAACCTTCAGTCATTATATCACCATAACAGATTTTTATTAAATGTCACATGTGTCATTGTGAATTTGTCTTAATGAAAAAAGTACAAATTTGGCATCATCTTGACTGATGATACACAAAGGGAAAAAATCTTTAGAAATAACTTTCAGAAATCTCAAGTATTACAACACCAGAGACTCTCTCTGTGTACTAACCATGCACAAAAGTCCAAGGCAAAATAAGAATTCTAGGTAAGACAAAAAGATCTTGGTAAAAAAAAATCTTGTTTATAAATAAGCTTAATAATTAATCAAATTATTAAATTAAATAGTTGCCCAGTATTTCAAGGGTAGTGACCTTTAGCTACTTCAGACTATCCTGGTTAGTTCCATCCAGAAACATCAGCCAGATTCCATTTACAGTAGTAATTTCCTTAGGAAGAAATAAATCATAATTCCTATTAGTCACTCGTGGAGGCTTTAACACAAAATAGTGCCTCCTGCTGCATAAAGTAATAACTTTTCCTGGACTTCTAGATTCTTATAAACCAGGTATTTGCAGGAAAACTGAGCAATGATGGAAGAAAACTACCACTGCCAGGAGAAAAGCAAATATTTTTCTAATGAAGCTACACTTTTCAGGTATATTTTATGAGTAAGAAGCTTTACCAGGAGCTAGTGGAGGTATAATTTTCACCTCTATACCTAAGATCATATTTAAATTTGCACTCAAAGAAATTACTCAGATCTCTTGCATAGAAAATATTCCCTTAACATCCTACCCTGCCAGAATTTAAACTGAATATAGATTTTTTCTGAAAAATTATAGCATCAGGAGGTTTCCTTATTAAGTAAAATCAAAACAAAACCCTCAATCCCTATGTAAGAATCAGAACAAAGCATTAATCTATGCTGTCCTGAGATCTTACTAGAATAATACAGACACTCCAATCTCTAATACAGCTTGAATTAATTTGGAAAACTTACTGGACTTCTTCAATCTTGCTTTCTTTTTTCTTTACAAAAGGCAACCTATCCCTCCATATATTTAGTAAAATGTTACTCCACACCAAGTTTCACTAAAATATCTTAACATTTGTGTGAGCTCCTTTTCCTCTCCTCAGCTCTCTGAATCATATACTTATGGATAATTGTTAAAATAGACAGTCATCACAATCTTCACTGACTTCACTTACATCAACAAAAAATTCCCCACACCAAAATAACAAACAACACTGATAAAGGCAAACAATTTACATATTCTACCCATCATCCCTCCACAACTACAAAAAAAATATTTTCCCACACTTAGTCTGTTATCTACCAATGTTCAGTCCACATCTTGCCCACTACATCTCCCAGCTACTGTCCTCATCTCTAAAGCCTCAGGCTCCACAAAGGACTGTGCTGGTTGACCCTGGTTAGCTATCAAGCTCTATCCTTCCACCTCCTAAACAGAACAGGAAGTGAAAAAATACTGCAAAAAGCTCATGGGAGTAAGATGAGGACAGGTTGTTCACTTGCAAATCATAGGCTAAATAGATTTGACTTTATGAAATTAATCTAATTTATTGACATTTAATCATAACAGGACCCCTTCTTTCTTCCCAGACTCAACTTCACTCTCAACTTTTCTACCTCCTTCCCTCAAATGGCACAGGGGGATGGGGTATGAGGATTGCAGCCAGTTCCTAACACTTTGTCCCTTCTGCTTCTTCTTCCTCATGCTCTTCCCCTTCTCCTCTGCGTAGGATACTGCCCTTGGTGAACTTCTCCACTGCAGGTCCTCCCCACATCATCAGGATACAACCATCTTTGCTATCTTCTGCCTCAAGAGGGATACTGGGAAACATTTCTATAGAGTCATTAAACTACGAAATTCTGGAGAATAGTAAGAAACAAATATCATTTTGGAAAAGTAATGGTGAATTTCTCTGAAGAATGAAGTTTTAATAAAATTCTTTTAGCTGGCTTATAATGATCTACATAATTTTTTAAAAATTTTATCGGTAACTCAAGTAGCTAAAAAAAGACAGAACTGATGATAGTAATAATTTTCTCAGATGAGACAGAGAAACAAATGGAAGGATATGAAAAGGAAACACTGAGCAAAAATTCATAGCAAACAGGAAAATGAGGATGAAATATATATCCAACATACTTAGTGGAAAAACACGTTTAAACCAGTTTAACTAGCCAATAGGGTCTGGCTAGTTTTAGCTGTCTTAAAAATGAAAAAGGATAAGGAATATTTGATAAAAAATTTGTTAAAATACTTTTGCTACCATGGCATAAATCAAATGATTTCACAAAATAAAATACCCTAACAATTCTTAACACATTCAAGATATCTACAATTATTTTTAAATTTGCTAGAAAAACAAACAACATTAGATATCTTTTACATCAGTGTAAAATAAAATAATTAAAGTTGGTTGATTTTTTCATGACAAAAAGGTTTTAATTTAAACCTGAGTAGATTCACAGTACATGAATCAAATAGAAATCCTATATTATGCCCTCAACACCTGACTTACAGAATTTTAGATATCCTGATTCCTTCCATGAAAACAAAGTCATTAATAGTTTCATTAGTGTCTAGAGACAACAAAAGAGGAAAGCTTACACATGACTGTTTGGGGCTTTAATTCCCTTCCCACCCTACATTTTTACCATGTTTTAGATTTCTTACACATTTAACCTTACTTTGAATGCCTCACCCTTTGAAATACTTGATGCCATACTAATTAAAATCTGCCATACTAATAAAATATTACTGATACATGTTCCCAAATCTTAATTCTACTTTCATGAGGTTCTTTTGTTTGGAAATTTGTCATAGATTTACTGCTTTGAAATTAATGGCAAATCTGACACTTCTAAGTATCTAAATTTATAATACCTGCACAACCAAATTAAGCTTAGAAGAGCTTTTTGAAATTTTGAAGTAAGAAATTTAGTTTATGTAAATCAGCTGTTTGATATCCACTGTGTAATCCTCAAGTATAAGTCTTTCAACAAGTTTAAAATCACAGCATAGAGGAAATGACTACTTTTATATAGTTAGGAAAAAGATTATACTCTTAAACAAAACAGGCAAAAGATATTTGCTTTCTTATAAAGCTAAATAGTAAAAAAGAACAAAAGAAGTCCCATTACCCGTGCTGGACTGACTCCAGTAGTGCTAGCAGTCAAGGCTTCCTGTTGTGAATCGATAATATTTTTAATCTTCAAATCCAAATCTTCTACAACTTCCTCTACTGCCTGACAGAAAGGATCCCCATTGCTTCGGCCTTTTATCAAATGCATCTTCACTGTTGACAGAATTCGCCCCCCTGCAATTCTGAAAATAGGCACAGGGTCATCTCCACATTAATCTTGGCAACACTTTAGTATACCTATAGCCAGCCTTCACTGTTCATCAGAAAGAACAGCTTTGATCTTTTAAATGAAACAGCAGTGTAGACGTATTGTCCAACACAATAGTTTGCTTAAAAAAGAGATTATAAGCAAAGGTAATGAATTCAGCACTTAATAATACTCTGAGCTGCAATATAAAACTAACTTCTTCTTAGAAGTTCAAAGAAAAATACTTTCTTTAAAGCTACATTTATGGTTTTGTTCATAAACTGTTAAGCATGCACAAAATTTTTCATTCAAACATGCATTCCTGTTTAATACCCTATTAGACTTGAGTCTTTTGTGCTTTGTGAAGGTGCTTCCAAATCCCAATCTTCTTTCAGTTTTACTTACATAGATAGTAATTAGACCACGTGAACATCACTATTAGCTATAAAGGCATACTCCGTTAATCTTTCTTCGGCAAATATGTCTGACTACTTTAACTAAGATTTTGTGAAAGAAAGAATAAGTTCCTTGAGTTAAAAGCTTAACTTTTTCCAGTACCTAAACAAAACAGTATGTTTTACCTTTGCTTGTGCTTGGACAAAGAAAATAAAGCATTAAAAGAACCCCTCAGCCCTCCTATATAAAACTAATGGTTCTCTTCCCAAAAACTTTTTTTCCTAAATTAGGTTTACAGTCCACATCAAAGAAGAAATGCAGCATCCTGAGCTGCTATTGGCACCTACAGTAGAATTTTTAGATACACAAATGATGCAGCAAGGTTCGGTCAAAACCCCAAAGCAATGCCTTCATTCGTCCAGGTCACATAGCCAAGACTGACATGATGACTCAGTTTTCAACTTCCTGCTTTACTGCTTTCCTTCATGCTCCTGCAGGCTTGCCCTTAAAGGATCTCTTACAAATGCAAATAAAGATGTATTTTGTACACAGCAAATTTTGAAGATAAATTTTAGAATTCCAGTTGGGAGAACCTTCATCAAACGAAATTCTGCATGTCTAGATTCACATAAAATATAAAATAATTGGGCAGAACTAGGTAAGAATAGGAATGAGTCAAAGGAAAAATAGTTTGTTTATATTGTTTCCACTTAAAATACATGGAGGGAACTGGGCCAGGGACGTTATTGTTTTGGCTTATTCTGGCTGTAAATAACTTGAAAAACCTTACACTAACATGAAGCTTTGAGGGGACAGTGTTGTTTTGGTTTTTAACAGGAAAAAAACCAAATATTTCCACACAATTCTCAACTTCAACTTTTATAGACTAAAAATGATACAATTCACATTAGATTTTCAGGCTTCATTAAACAGAAAAACTTTTGCTTTGAAGGAATTTAAGCACAGTATATGCACTTGGCCAAAAGAAAAATCACCATGTCAAGTCTCTCTTTAGACAGGTCAAGACTCATCCAAATCTTGGAAAAGACAGTTTAAAAAAATTTTTTAAAAAAATCTATTGTACCACTTCTCCAAATCCCACACTCCAATCTAACCACAAAAGAATGAGAAGTTCAAAGGAAGGAAAAAAAATACACTGCAAGATGTCAAGAGGTAAGGGGAGAGCACTGTTGAAGAAGAGTTTTATTTCAGAGATGCATATAAGCCAAGTCTCCTGATGATTCTTGCCAGACTGATCTGTTTTCTTCAATCTTAAATTTACATTTTCCAAAATCATACCCTCAAATGAGAAAAACATTGTATTAGATGAGAACTGAACCCAGAACTTCAAGATAAACAAGCAGGCAAAGGGATTGACTGAAGTTCCCTGTGAAAACCAGGTTCAGTTATTTCTGTCTACAGATATGTTGAACTTATTCATAAATAAGTAATATATTTATTACTTCCACACATTTAACATATATACCCATATCTATGTTGAAAGAAAAAAATATTCTAAAACTAGTGCTGGGCACTAGCACAGTTAATTAACATAAGTATGCCCATACTATGCTCTGCATGTAACTCAATTATAGATTAATAGATTTTCAATGGTAAAAAATAAACTTTCACAAAAACATTTTCTATGTTTATTTTTTGCCTCTATTGCCCAATGCCAACTAAAGATATTTGGTAGTAGAAATAAAGTTCATTTAATCTCTTTCTCTCCTTATTCCTTCTTCTTTTCCAGGAATGAGTTCCAGTCTCCTATCAGACATACAGAGTACTAACTGGAGCAAGGAAAATGAAAAGTTTATTTATACTTCAACTAAAATTTATGTCAACAGGCCAAGACATAAAATGTTGACCCAATGTGTGTGGATTAGTACTGAAATGCCCTGCCACAGCTTTTGCCAATTTACACCACAACATAACATAAGATAAGTTGTGTTGTATCATTCACGTATATATATTTAATGCTGAATCTAGTTATTAGAGCCATTTCTAGCGCGGTTCAAAAAGATTAACTAAAAACATGATGATAAAAGGAAAATGTGGTTTAAAAGCACCTGGGGTGTATGGGGTTTGGGGTTTTTTTGTCTATTTTACAAAGATGACACCCCATTATAGATTGCTCTGATATTGCTCTTCTATAGAGTTAGATTACCAAGAAGATCGGTTGGACCTGAATGAACTTTAAAATGTTTGATATTGTACTAAAAAAATATTTATAGGAATAAAATAAAGTTGGAAACTGTTATCCACTTTGCAGCTCCTAAAAATCAGAAGTACCAAAAAGGTTTGTTTTAAATATGGAATTACATGGGCATCTCAATTTTTACAGCAGCAAAAAGTTGAAAATTTTTGTTCTTTTTAATTCTGAAGGAGGAGCAAAAAACTAGTTGAATTCAAGAATGAACTTGATACATTAAACAGAGCAATGCTATTTGTCTAAGGCAATTGAAAAGACCTTATCCCTTTTAGTCAGTGCTCGTGCTGAAAGGCTTTCTGTGATGTTCCATTCAGATCACAGGCTACTGATATGAAGCACTCTAGGATAAAGTGCTTCAGTATCACATCCACAGCGTTTTAAACTGTATTGAAGGAGAGACTCTTACCAAATCCAGGCAGCAAATATAGTCATCAGTTGCCACTATGGCAGGGGTGGCAAAAGAGCATTTTTTTAAAAGCTAGTAATATGACTCTCTTCTGAGTCACATGCAACATTTCCTTGTTCAAAAGCTATGAACTGAAAGAAAACACAACTAGAAAACCAAATTCTATCTTTTTCTGACAGAAATAACCAAAGGAAATCCATCAGTGTAATTATAAAGGGAAGAAAAATCCCAACACTTTAAGAACAACTACCTTCCACTATCCAACAGAATATTTAAACAGATGCCTGAAGACAGCAGTACAGTGGCAATCCTTCAATGAATGGATCCAGTAAAGTACAAATGTGACCATCAGCATGGAAAACCACAAATATTTTAGACTAAGTGACAGGAGGAGTGGCTTACCTTCTTCAGCTTTAACTAGCACTAAAATAGTAGACATTCAAGCAGGATTCAGCTCACCTGTCTCATAGCTAGAGAAAACCAGATGTCTACACATAGATAAAATTGATCATATGTTAAACATGCATTATTTGCACCAGTGCTTCTAAACAGAGTTTAGAAAAAACAGTGTAGTATAAAATTCCACCTGTTACCCAGGCACTGGACAAACCTGATCTTCTCTCATTGGTTTCTTCTACTAAAAATATTCACAGATCTTGTGCCCGCTTGAACCCTTTTTGCCTTACATCATCTGAGTCCCAACTTTACCTTTTTCCACCTCATTTTCCTTATCAAACCATCTTTTCTTATGTATAAGTAACAAATTTATAAGAAACTAATAGCACAACTTGTCTATTTTGTTCCTACTGAGTTTCTCATATAAACAAACACCTCTGCTTACCAAAAATCTAAATTACATCAGCAAGAGCTCTTCCTCCAGAACTCAGGTCTTAGTGTGAAAAGTTGATATGATGCAGGAGTACTTTTATTTATTTTCTGGAAATATATCTTTTTTGGAAAAGACTAAAATAGCATAAACAAGGAAAAAATGTTGAGGATATGGACAATATTCAAAACGTGATAAAAAGCAGAACAGAGTCCAGAAGTCTATTCCAAGAACAGAAAAGAATATATCAAAATTCTATTATACTAAGGTCAACATTTTTATTCATTCATTTCTACTTCAACAGATGTAAAAAATAATGATAAATACGTAGCTATCTGACCTAGGTAGTGTGAACAAGTGTCTTAAAAATTACAAACACTCAGTGAACACAGGGTGGGAGGAGATCACAGCCTTTTTTTCCTTGTTATGGAATTCTGTGATGTTTTAGAACTTGACAGCAACTGATCAGATATCCAATTTTTTAAATTTAGAGCAATAGGAAGAGAACAGCACTAATTCTATTCTCACATACAAAGCAACAAGATGCCAACTAGAGCTCAATCTACCTGGGTAGAAGAACAGGATAAAATTTATCTAGAAAGCAATACAATACAAATGCTTCTAACAGAGCAGTAACTGTGCTTTCAAAGCAAATCTAAAGGCTTATTTCTTATGTTATAGGCATAATTTTTTTTTTAAATAGCAGTTCATGTTCATTTAGATTTCAAAATTTCAACAATAAAATCATATTGGTGAACTTATCTAGATTTTAAATACATCTGTAAAGGAAAAAACTATATCCAAGCACTCATAGTATTCAAAAATTCCACCTCCAGGAACAAATGTATGATTATTAATTTAATTTTCTAACAGATAACATTAGGTGAAGATTCTTCCTTAAACCCTTTGGAGTTTCACAGATTATTATATTCATAACAAAAACACAGCAAAAAAAGAAACCTATTGCTGAGTATTTTTCCATCTTGCTGCTGCTGCTTTTGCTGTATTGGCTAAAATTTCTCTTTCAGCTTGGTGGAAGAAACTAGAATGCCTCTTCATGTTCTCCATCCCAAGCTTTGCTACCCAAATCTGGTGACAAAGTTACTATAAAAGTAAGTATTCTTCCCAGAATGAGTCTTGATAAGGAGCCATTAAATTCCCTGTGAGAAAGTTCTAACAGGCAAAGGCACACAGGCAAGCTGTTATTAATTATAATAACATAAATTACATTATACTATAATAATATTATGAGCACAGGACCATTCCATCACAATACTTAGGAAAATATGCAGACATATCAGCAGACCAGCTTGGCTAATCAGTGAACTGATGACAGAGCTTGAAAGCAAAAGGGCTTCACACAGAATGGTGAAGAAGGGACAGATTACAAATTATCTAGAAACATCACCCAGGCATTTAGGGATGTTATCAGGAAAACCAAAGCTCAGCTGGAATTGAGAATTACAAGAAATGTTAAAGGAGCTTAACCTGCTGAGGAAAGAAAATGAGGGACCTTTGCTGAAAGGTAGATTTTGCAACAGTGTGGACACATTAAAAAAAAAAAGTATCCTGTGCCTTCTTTGCCTCAGTCTTTACCAATACTCTGATTAGAGAAATCTTTCAGAAAAGAACTCCCAGCAATGGATAAAGATCAAATTAGGCTTCACTTGACAGCACTGAGTACATTCAAGAACACTGAACCAAATGGATTGCATCCAAGAGCCTTAATGGAACTGGCAAAAGCCCTCATAAGGCAAATTTATATCATCTTTGAAAAGTCATGGTGACCAGCTGAGGGTCCCTGACAAATAGAGAAAAGCAAATCATTGGGAAAAAAAAAAAAAAAAAGAAAAAAGAAAAAAGAAAAAAAACCCAAAAGGATATTTTGGGGGACTAAAGTTCATCAGCCTCACTTTGTTCCTCAAGAAAATAATGCTAAGTCTTCTAAGAACATATATTTAAGCATATGAAGGATTTGGTGGTAGCTGGTAACTATAAGCATGTAGTTATCAAATGTAATCTATGCCTGACCAATCTGGTTTTTGCCTACAATAAAATAACTTGATTTGCAGACCAGAGGAGAACAGTGGGTACCATTTCCCTTGATTGTAGCAAGGTTTATCAACACTGTCAGAGAACACTCTCAACATAGGAGTATTGATGCCAGTCTGGATGGATGGATAATTAGAGGAGTTAACAACCTTGGATCATCACACTCAGAAGGTAGCAAACATGTTGTAACAATGGAGTAACATAGGGGCCTATCCTGAAACCTGGTTTGGGTTTTTTTTCTATTCTCTTTGGCAGTGACTGTCCAAAATTACACGCTCATCAAGTTTGCAGATGACACCAAATTGGACAGAACAGTCAATACACTCAAGGGCAGCGCTGCCATGCAAAGATACCTAAACAGACAAGAGGAATGGGCCGACAGGGACCATATGAAATTCAACAAGATATGTGAAGTCTTGGGAAGGAATAACCCCTTGCAATGATACAGGCCACAGAGCAGCTCTGTGTAAAAAACCTTGGTGCGTGTTCAGCAAGCGAGCCGCCAGCCAGGAGCATGCCTTGGCAGCAAAGAAGGCCTACAGTATCCTTGGCTGCGTCAACAGTAGCGTAGCCAGTAGTCTGAGGAATGTGATTATCCCTCTCTAATCAGCACTCGTTGGACCAAATTTAGAATACTGTGTCCAGTTTTGGGCCCCCAGTCCAGGAAAGACACTGATAAACTGGAGCAAGTTCAACAGAGGTCTGCCAAGCTGGTCAGGGAGACATGCCCTGTGAAAAGAAGCTACAGGAACAGCTTGTTCAGGCTGCAAAAGAGAAGGCTTCAGGGGGATTTACTAACAGATTTCCAATACCTACAGGGTGGCAACCAAAAAGATGAAGCCAGACTCCTCATGTTGACAGACAGTGAAAAAAGACAATAGGCATAAACTGAAACAAGAGAGGTCCCAACGCAATACAAGAAAAAACCCCACAATTTTTCACCGTGAGGACAAAAGCAGTGGAATAGGCTGCCAAGAGGGAGATTAAAAACCTCCAAGGATGGAGACTGTACAAAGCTTGTCTGGATAAAGCTCTGATTAACCTGAGCTGACTCCATAATTGACCCTGCCTTGAGCGGGATGTTGGACCAAAAACTTTCTGCTGTTCCTTCCAACCTCAATTATTCTGTAATCCTACATTTAAGCAATGCTATATAAAATGTTTTGCATATGCTTGCACAACTTTCCAGCAACTTTAGACCATAAACCTCCAGGACTGTGTGAACACTGTCCAATTAACTCAAATATCCAGCACAAGCCTCGGTAGAGCCCAACGTTCTTTCTTTCCCCAAATACTACTGCACCTCGAGATGCAATCACGGCTTCCAAAGGAAGCACATAAGAAACAGCATTTTCCCTGTCGAGGGGAAGCAGAGAGCACTAATCCACATGATGAAGGCGAGCTGTGTGATGCTCCAGCAGACTGCGGAGGCTGCAGGGGCCCGCGATGCAGAGCCGCTCCGGAGCGCCGCGCTCGCTCCGATGTGGCGAGCGGGATACGGCGAGCGCGACCCCGCTGCGGCGTGAGCTGGGCGATGGTGACACCCAGTGGCCGCGCCCAACTGAGGGGAAAACATCCTGCCAACCTCCCAGCTTTGCTACTCTACAAAATTAGTGGGGATTTGTAAAGTGTATCTATATGTACACACCCACCCCGTACTACAGTCTAGCACAGCATCCAACATGACAGATGACCTTCTGTCCTTCAGTTTTAAGTCATGCTTTTTAAATAAACTTGGGAAAAGTCATTTCAGGAGTTCTTCTGGCCTTAAAGAAAATGGTGTCCAGACTGATGAATTAGACCTGCAGCTTTTCATTTATACCAACAGGAAATAGTTTGCAGATCCTAAGGTGTATAATAATCATCCATTTCACTGACAAATATAACATCAATATGCTCCTTGTCAAGAAACAGCTGCAAAAGAGTAGACATCCAAGTTCTCCATTTACTGTATCAACATTGTCCAAGTCTTATAGGTACAAATCTAGAAATAGTTTAAGCATTACAAGTTTTACAGCATCCCAAATGTTAGTGAACATCCATGCTACTGATTCTTGAACGATTAGTGATGTCTTCCAATATTAGATATCTAGAGAACGAGCAGAGGCAAACAATTCCAACATGCCAGAGATTTGTAGGAATGTTCAGTCTTCAGTGAATATGCCTTGAAACCACCAAATTTCATTCTGTCTTTCCATCTCTCCTGCTATAAGGAGTGCCATATTTGAACCAAACCACCATAGTTTCATTAAACTTCCACTCTGTTTGACAGATTTCCCTTTGTTCATCTCATCTACTGTTCACTTTCTTAGCTGAATGAGGAGATGAGAAAGACTTTTGTTATTCTCCATAGGTCAGCAGATACTTGATTGTGCAATATCTCCCACTAAGTTCAAATTATCCTTAAGCACTTCCCACCACTGTCCAAGATCTTCAGTTTGGTTTCTAGATTCCCAAAGCAAAGGAATCAGGCAGATGGAGGAAGCCTCTTTTCAACCTGTGTCCTACAGTGACCCACCATTTATTTGGATACTTTGTATTTTGTGCAATTACAAGTTTAAGACCTCCATTGTAACAAAATTAAACCAAAGTAACAGATCTCTAATCATTAAGTTACAGATACAGCATTTTTCTTGTGGCATAGCCAGTACAGAGACCTGGTTAATACAGGTTGGCTAGTCTCTGCATCAGAGAAACAACACCACTGCAGACAGGTTGTCTAATTTGTTCTTGGATCTCTCAGTGGGCTTCTACACATGAAGCAACTCAGGATTCTGCTGCATTGCTGCCTATTTCCCTTTTGGTATTTACTTTGCAGCAGTAATAGAACCAGAGAAAATTTTTTACATAGAACTGAATTCTCTGGAACTCCCAACAACTGCCACATGACAGGCAGGACACACAGTCCTCATCCATGTGACATAAACACCTGAAAACATCTATAGATATATAGGTAAAAAACATTTTACACTGCGAAGGTATAAAGCCCATGTGGGATATGAGAGGTACTACAAACAGCACAGTATAGCCACCTCCTACTCTTGGTCAGCAAGACAAACAGCAATACTTACATGTGTACAGCCAACTTCACGCACATACCAGAATCTGACATTAACAAGATTTATATCCCAAATAAATGGCACAGCAGGTGCAGAAGGGAAAACTACACAAATACCTGAATGCTAAAAAGCATTTCCAGGCTCTAGAGAATTCACCCAGTGAGAAACTGATAACTTACACCAACTATCCCTCTCTGGTTTTTCTCACATTTAAGCATTCTCTTTTAAACAGAGGGGTAATTAAAAAGATACAGCATTTTATGTTACACTTTTCTGAATGATATTTGCCTGAAAAAGTTATTTTCATTCTAAAAAGTTCATGCACATAAATTTTTCCATTTCTAATTTTTTATCAATATACAGTGCCAGATATGATTTAAACAAAGAAAAATAGCATATACTATACGTCGAGCTAATAGTTCTCTTTAATCACCAGCACAGACAGTATGTCTCTGGCATCCAGGATGTTGAAATGAAAGAACAAAGAAGCAGAATAAAAAAGACAAAACTGCAAAACAACTTCAGAAATACTTCCCACTTCCAGCTTCAATGGAAACTGAACATTAACTTAAATAATGCTTACTTATAACATTTTGTTTTCCACTGTGAGGATTAGATTCAGTTCAAACTTAAAAAAAAGGATTCTTTGGTATCAAGGACAGCACTATTATAGCTGATTTGCCAAAGTTTTGTATGGAAAACTTACTGATTACAAAGGAAAAAATCATGAATTTCTATGAAGCTTAAGAAAATAGCTCTTCTCTCTGTAATAATGCCAGAACTTACCAATTCAAACCCCTGTGTTATATTTACACTTCTCTAATTAATCACACATTTATAAGTCTGCCCAAAAGACTAACTTCAGTTCCTCAAACACATTCAAAATCAGCAATTCCACCAGAGCCTCCCTAAAAAATAATTATGCTTCACTTACATTGTTAAAATGAAAGAAAGCAAAGGCTAAAGCAAAACTGTCATTTGTTTGCAGTAATAAAGGCTCCTTTACATAAGGGTAAACAGAATGAAATGACCAAAAGGAAGGAATTAACTAGCAAGAAGTAAAGCATCTATCAGTTTATGCACTTACCATACCCTCAAGTTGGAAATCTTTGCAACTTTATTTACAGCTAGGTAAGTAACCAAACCACCATATATACACAGATTTGATAAAAATTTAGTACCAAAAAAAGCCCTTCACAAACTCATAAGCTCACCCCAATTGTTTTTCGATTATATTTTCAAGTATATTTTCAAGTTTAATTTTTAAACATTTACTCTGAATTCTTTAGTAAGTACATTATTTGATTTTCTTTTGCTCTTTTTGTTCAAGCACAAGAAAAGGAGGTGCTTACCAAGACAAAAAGCTAATAGAAAATCTATTACCTTGTATTTAAAATTTCACCAACAATTTCTTGCAGCTTGTCAATAAAATGAACAAAGTTGGAAAGCTCCTTCACATGGGCTCTTAAAGGATCATAAAAAGACGACGCAGAGTCTCTTCCTCCAAGTTCTATGGTCCGGATAAAAGATGTTGCCATCTATTAGGAGAAATAGTCAGAAATATCAAACTAGACAGACATGGACTGCACATATGCTGAAGTAAGCCTTTCCTACAGGTCTGCAAATTGTGTAACATCTGGCTGATAATAGAAATAACTTACCTGAAATCAAACAATGGTTCTTTATCGCAAGCTTTGTACATCTCTCCACAAATATTTGCAAGATCAATACTTATACAGTACAATAATATTTTAAAAAAGTAAAAATAAACCAGCTAATTTGATGTTTAGATCAGCCTTTTGAAAGCTTAGGATAAAAAACTTATTGAAACATGGTACAGGACTCTTTTGTTATTATGGCTGTTTAAATGCTCCTGCTGTCCTCACAAAAACTACTGTTATATTCAGAGTGCTCTCTATGACCCAAAGACAATTTTAACATAAGCATGTAAATGTTGACTTCAGCTTATAACAATTTTCAGAGATGTGAATAATGTATTCCCAAATCTTATCAAAAAGAATGGCAGCTAAGGCTTCTGTCATTCTGAACGTGTCCATATATTTTTATATGCTGCAAGACAATGAAAAGATGTGCCAAAAGCATGCCTTAAAGTACAACCCCCAAAAATTTAAGGCAACAGTAAGAACAAAAGCCCTAGCAGTTGTCCAGGAAGGTGAAAGGATAACAATCCAATGCACCAGACACAGATGCAATAATGTTAATTCTACACATAAATTTTTATTTCAGAGTACAGAGCTAAATAAAGCTCTTAGGACTGTGAAGAGAAAAACTGGAATTACTGGCACAGAAAATAATCCTGCCAGTATTCCTGTCTTTGTGCTAAAGATTTCCTATGGATCAAGTACACGGCTCATAGGACCTTGCCTTCCTAATAGAAAATACTCTACTTTTCAAGATTTCTACAAGACACAAACACCAGAAAAGATGACTTCTTTACACAGTAGTTTCCTCTCTTGCAACTGTGAAGACATTTTAAATCCAGTCCAAACACATACGGTTCTTTATACAAGGTTAACAGAGCATTAGGAGCTAAAATAATTAAACTTGGAACTGAGATTTTACAAATTTTCCATATTTATTCAACCAGCTGCTTCAACGACTACATACACATACTGTTTATAACTCAGTCTGCTGTTGTCTGTACTGAGGTGACACTGCACGTAAAATTTTATGACTATTTTGAGTATGAGGGACTACAGTGGTTCTTTGGAGAAAGAATTCTTATTTACCTAATTTTTGAGACAGCTCTGTGCTGACAACACCTACTGCAAGTTCCCATTTTAGAACTCTTGAGATACACACAAACTTTTTCTGTCCATCTTGAGATCCCATGACCAAATAAGTACCCATTTCCCCCCACAGAATCTATTGTCTTTTTAGCTTTAAAATCATGTTCATGGTGGTATGTGACTCAGCTTGCAAACACCAGTGTTGCATATTAGATTAAAGCCACATTCTCTGTTTAGGGATCTACTTCATTGGCCCTGACCTCCAGGAAGATTCATTTGACACACATACCAGGAAAATGGACATTTTTCTCTCCTGTGAGGCATGTTTCAGGTTAGTGAAAGCTTCTCTACCAAGCCCTCTGTCAGGAACATTTAGAATATGTGCCAATGCCAGATCATCCTTAGAATTCACCAAAAGGCTTAAATATGAACAGACAGACTTCTTTGCCAGCATTGTCACCTGCATGAGAAAACATCATACAAATTGGTCATCCTGATGCTAAATTATGTTCTATTTTATTTAAAATTTTATTAGATATGTACTGATGTTATTTTTGGAAGAGTAAGAATTCACCTTGCATCACTTCAAAATAGCACTTTATGCACAAGGATTCTGGAAGTCTTGATGAAAACAAACATGATAGATAAGTTAGAATTGCATATATGGTACTTGAATATTCACAAGGTGTTTGAGGGTTATTAAAATTTATTATAAATTTCTGTTTAGAAACATCCTCACACATCCCTTTTCTATCTTAAGGCAAATACTAGCACCATTAAACCACTTAAGAATTTGTCATTAACTTCAAAAATATTAAGATTTTAAACTACTTGCCAGCTCTGCCACAGATGCAGTAATTGTTTTCTCTTATCTTCCAGGGGATTTCAATCAAAGAAACTCCACTGATTCAGTTTGGACATAAATTGTGACCCAGCCCCTCCCACATAACCAACATTGTAATTGCTGATATTGCAGCATTGTTCTGGACTCTGTGAGAACAACAGACCCAGAACAGAAAAATTTGCAGTTTTGTTGCAAGCAAAAAAAGAAGAAAAAATTAAAAAAAAAAAATAGGCCATTAACAGAAGAACACAGAAGAAGAAAATTTATACCTGCTATGAAATATCTTCTTATACCCCAGTACATATACAACAAAATATAGTTACAAAATCAAACATGTGACAGTCTGCAAAGCCAGTCCTCAGAGAAGGAAAAAAGAGCAAAGAATATTTTTACTGCACAAGTCAGAGCAGCAAGAAAGCCAGTGTGGTAGCGACAGAAGTGTTGTTTAGGGAAAACCTCAGTTCAGAAAATAATTTCTGGTTCAGAAATATTCTGAGTTATACCCAAATACTGATTTGAAATTCCCATTTATTATGAGAAAAGCAAGTTAGCAAATGACTAAAGCTCCAGCATTTTAAGCACTGCTAGAAATTACTCAGAGATCCCTGTTTTGAAAAGGTAAAGGTTGAAAGGGTAAAGGGAGAGCCCTCATGTCCTCTATCAGGACAGCCAAACTTTGCTTTGCTACAGCTACCACTACAGTGGCTATTCAGATTTCTTCCATATGTAAGGGAGTACAAGCTAATAAAATGAAACCAAAGGAGATTACTTCATTTATTTAATGCTCAGTCAAGACAATGTTTGAGTCATGGTGTATTTGCAGAAAAATTTGTTCTGCATCAAGTGCCTGCCATCCCGGATTGTCTTCCGGAATATAAATTTCAGCATATAGCCCCACATACACCTACAGTATACTCAAGTGATACAGAATTTAGATAAGCAGATTTTTTTTTTAACCCAGCCACATTTGAATAACAGTAACTGGGAAACAAAACCATGTTATATTTCATCTTTTCAACAGATACAGAACATTACAAGAGACAAAGATAATTTTTACCTTCACATGCTTCTGATTCTGTCTGTTGATTTGTGTAGGAGTAGAAAGAACAGAACCATTATTTTCCTGTGCATTCATTACACCAGAAATAAATTCCAACAGCTCAACCTTTAATAAAAAGATCAGAATAAACTTAAATATGAAGATAACTAGAAAGCAAAAGTGATTTTAAAACCTGGTGTAAACCTCTGTCACTTTGTTAGTGTTTAAGGTTAGCACAGCCCTTACAACCTACTTTTAGTTTTAGTCATAAGTACAACTGTTCTAGTAGAGAAATAAAGTGTAAGATTAAAATTAAATTAGAAATTATCTCAAACAGTCATGTAACACACTTGCACTAAAAGCCACTGCTTACATTTTAGAGAGAATTTAATATTATGCCAAGTTTAGGAAGAGTTCATTAACCCATCCAAATTCTCTATCTTCCTCACAAAAAGTGGGAGGAAAAGAAAAACATTAAAAAACCCAAACAAACAAAAGACCTGTAATAAACTACAACAGAGCTGTGACTGAGCAGCTGAATTGGAACTTCTGGGGAAAAAAACCTAACATGCAAATAACATGTATTCTAAGGAAGTTTTATTTAAAGAGCATGGTGTTTTCAAAATGGTAATCATTAAAAATATTTTGGCTGCACATCGACACACAACCAAAACTCCATGACATGTTAATTACTTAATTACTAAGCTTTGTTTCAGTTTTATCAAATCTCTACAGTTTATTTCTGAGTCCAATTTATGGCAAGGAGTCATTTATTCATAGAAGAGTTGTGGGACTTCACAATCCAGTATAACACTAGAGAAATAATTTGAATAAATTTAAAATATCTTTATAAAATTTAGTAACTTAAACTCAAGTGCTTCCCCAAACTAATGAATAATCCAGAGATCTTGTGCATAATTTGAAGTGTCATAAATCCATAAGTGTAAGCAAAAATATGTCAAAACAACATGAGGTCAAACAAACATAATACTTACAGGGGATATGCGTTCATCTTCAGCTAAAAGTCCAAGACCACAGCACTTCTGATATATGTCTATTAAATCTAACATATTGCTTCCTGCTAAGAAGGCATGATAGGCTTTTTTCACATCAGCATAATTTTCAGGTTCTTTCATGTTTTCATATAATCCCAGTTTGTCATGTAACAAATAGTTCCATATTTCCAACACATCGCTAAGTGATACTGTGAAGTCTCCATGGTGCTAATAGAACCAAAAAAGCAAAAAAGTATGTTTATATTCAGCATAGTTTTGAAAATAAATTTAAAACAAGCTGCAAATACATAAACAACAAATACATATTTGAAAGCTTATTATAATTCAAATTGATTGGAAACAAAGTCTTGCTTATAGTTGAGGTTCTTCACCACTTTGCATTTACAATTGAAATTTGTTATATTATGTCAGTATTTGTTCCTGATCTTTAAAATACCAGGCATGTATATCAAACTTCATTCATGAGAAAGTACAGTGAATGTTGCAGGACTACTTCTCGCATAAAGTTCTTTATTTGCAGAAATGGTTTTCAGCATGGCAGGCATTTACTTCCCAAAGGCAGTAAATATGGCTCCCTTACTTTGTTTCAAGCAGTAAACTGGGAAAACATATGTCAATTAAAAAAGGAGCTTTTCTTCTTTGTGTCAATACAGTTATACTTTATCATAACATTGACAGTGTTGCTACACAGTTCTAATAAATACATTAAAGCCATGCACACCCCTCTGTTACTACTGTAATTAACATTAACTTTACAGTATAGACTATACTCTTCCTGTCAAAATATTAAATTATGTTCCATATGCTCCTCTGCCTTCTCCTTCAACTACTTGCTCTTACTACCTTCTCTTTCACAATTTGTGGCCCCTCATTTTTGTCCATACCCTGCTCTTGAAACTGAGTACCAGTCCCCAATTCCTGCTGGTGAACTTTTGTCCACACTACTGGTATCTAAAGCATTCTCCAATACATGGCAATAAAAAAGAGGTATTTTTCACCACGTAATGTGAGATAAATGCCCTGTGACCAAGTAACAAGCCTTGCTTTCCACTGTCCCTAATGGCAGACAGCTCCAGTCTAGAGCAAAGGTTTAATTCTATTTCATGACATTTCCATATTAAGAAAATTAATTACTTATAAACACTATTAGCAACAGAACATATGAAATAAGAAAACATGAGAAATTCTAATAATTTAAGTTGTTGCTGCCCAAATTATCCCTCCTTTAGGTTCTAACATATTTGGCACAACTTTCTCAATAGACCTCATTAAATACACAATTCCAAAATCTTGAAAATCAACTACTTGGATATTGTCTAGGTGAAGAACTAGAAGTGAAAATTAAAGAACATTCACACAAGTGTCAGAGCACTTTTCTGCCTTCTAATTTGTGCATGGGTTATGATAAATCAGCACTATGAACTTACATATTATTCCACATATCACCAGAATATTAAAACTGCACATGTGTTTTCTGAAAAGCACCTAATTTTCATTTCAGCCCCCCCCCAAATTAAACATATGATCATATTATAACCCAATTTAAACAGCTCAAAGCAGCAGTAGATGGGAAAAAAAATGTTGTTTCCTCACTATCTTGAATCAAAATCCTTCAGGAATACCAAGTTATACTTTAACTTCATAAGGTATCTAATAAATCAAAATCTTTCCTCACCAGATCAAGGGCCTGCAGAGATTAGCAAGGTTTATGTTAGTGCTGCAAAAATATTTTAAATCCAAATACTGCATTCCAGATATTAACCTTTGTGATCAGGCATTCACTGTGATGGCATATTCCATTACTTACACAGTCAACTTTTCAAGTCTCTGGTTTTAAAATTAATTTTAAAAATACTGTGGTGTATTGCAGTAAGCATCTGTCAACTGGTTAATAACTTAAGGAAGCTCGAGAAGTCCCATGTTTTCATTCTGTTATAGGCAGAGCAAGTATTTCGTTTCATAGGAATAGAACCAATAAGGTATTATAAAGCATCTTCACTTCCTGGTAGTGCAGCATATTAAGTTACCTTGGGACTCTTGTTTTAGAATGCCTGAAATCCAGCAGCAACCTTTCATGCTTAAAGACACCATTTTTTACTATTTTGTAGGTATTTTAAGTTTTCTAATGCTAACTACATAGCAAATCAATTTTGATTTTGAGAGCAAATTGTTTTAAAAACCAGAAAGTTGTGCATTTCAGGATCAAAATGTTGGCTTCTACCTTCCCCAAACAAAGGCTCAGCAACCCTTTCAGGAATATGTGTGTAAAAGACTACTGTGCTTAACCACCACCTCTGTGTTGGGTTTATTCTCTCCAGGCATACTCCTGGATTGCAGCATTGTTTTCTGGGTTTGTCCTTGAGTCTCTGCACTCTTGTCACCTCTAGTCCTGCTCAGCCTTCCTTGCTTCCCTACACTCTCACACAGCAGAGGAGTTCCCAAAGTGTGGCACATAAAACACATTAGGTAGGACAAAGAAGCATTTTTAATAAGTTTCCCATCCTGGTGATAGCGCTGTGCACGGATTGAGAAACTGGTTTACATGGACATCTGAGAGTTGATAGGTTGCAAAGCCCAGAAGCAGTGAAGTTACAGGCTGACAGCCCAAGCTTAGAGAAATGATAATATTTTAAAATAATAATAAATAAAATGACAATGTCATGGGTACTCAACACCTTTTTCTTTGGGTGAGTGAGAGGGGATGTTGAGGGAAAAAGTGGCAGGCCATAAGAGAGTAGAGGTCTGCTCTGTTTAAGGAGGCCTAGAGAGGTATTGGATGTATGGGTCAGTAGAATAGAATTGTACTCACCCAAACAACAAACCAGCACTTCCTAAAGCCAACACTACCAATTATAGTGGTAATAAAAACACAAGGTTGAAAATTTAGAACCCTGCTCGTTAGAAACAAACAGGATAAAAAACCCACACATCCTTGCTTTCTCTTCTACCCCTCAAAACAGACACCTGTAATACTATAGAGAGAGGGGTAGGAGGGAGAAGAAAAAGTCCTATTGGTAAGCTAGGAGAGATGCATCAAGACTTAAGTAACAGGAGTTTTAACACAGTTAAAACAACCCCAGTTGTTAAGCAAAACAAAAATATACAAAACTAACTTATAGTTAGGATTTGATTACACAGAGTATGGAAAAGACAGTGGAACAGCCTCAATATATAACTTCCTTTAAAAATAAAATCCAGGGATACATTTATTATGCCAAATTCCTTTCTAAAGAAGAGCCTGTCCCTGGTAAAGGTGAGACCACAATTAAGTACTGTGTCCAGCTCTGGGCTCTTCAGTATGAGGGCAACAGAGGCAGACTGGAGAGAAGTCCAAAATTCACATAGCATCCACAGACATCACTAAGGGACAGGAGCACCTCACATATGAGGAAAGGCTGAGCAAGCTGGGGCTGTTTACTCTGGAGTAAAGAATACTCAGGGAAGATCTCCTCCAGGTTCTTTACTAAAGTGGTAGGAGCAGAGGCAATGAGCACAAACTGAAATACACACAGAAGGTTCCCTCTGAACATCAGAAAAAACTTTTTTACTCCAAGGATGCCTGAGTACCAGCATAGGTTGTTCAGGGAGGTTACGGAGGCTCCATCCAGAGACAATTTGAAAGACACCTGGACATAGTCCTGGACATCTTTCACTGCCAGGCTGCCCCATTTGAGAAACACTGGATGTGACCTCCAGAGTTCCCTTCCAACTTCAAGCCTTCTGTGATTCTGTGAAAGATTAATTATGCTGAAGACAATTATGCCAAGACAATCTCTCTTAGCAGCATCATTACAACATATTACAAGTAACATATCACGTAAAATTGCTACAAAGTTAGTTAGGAGTATCTCATTACCAAAAGGGAGAGAGATAGAACAGTTTATGGAGTAACACTGTAAAACTTTGCACTTTTCTTCATTTGCCAACATGGAAGCAGGACAATTTGGGAAATAACTTTAAGAAATACAAGACACCGAACAGAACATAATATTCTTCAGTCAGCATAGAAAATGCACTCATGGAAGCACAGAACAGAACTAAGCCACACACCAAAACTACTTTCATACAAAATCAGAAATAAACAAACAAACTTCTAAGAGAAGATATATTTGTAAAATCAACAATTAAGCAGTTTTTCCTCCAGTATCAAAGCTCTCGTTCTAGAAGATTTACAACACATTTAAGTCTGACAACTTAAACTCATAGATTCTGGAAAAAATAATTGTTTTATACACTTCAGTTTCCCATCCCACTAGCTAAAACAACCATAGTCTGAAACTGACAGGTGATTATTTGACCTAAAAACTCATCTTCTACCCCTTCTGATTCACAGGTACAAAGAGTCAACTTAAAGCCATTGATCTCAGCTGAACTTCATCTTGAAAATTGCTATTTTCAAACCTTGAGGAAAGTTCTTCTCCTTGAAAATGTTCCTAGATTTTAGATATATACTAATCAATCTAGGAGAAAGATATTTGCTCCCACCATAGACCTTATGCCACTTGTCTTTATGCCACATGGGTGCTACAAGCCAAAGTATTTTCAGAGTGATTCAGAGCATGGATTTTTTTTTTCTTTCATCCCTGCTGTTTGATCAGAGTTTATCATACTTTTTGCTACCCTTATTCTGGTGAAATTTAAGATTAATACATTATGAAGCTTTTACACTTTTCGAGAGCTCTCCAAAAGCCTTTGTTATTTTTCATTTCCATTGCGGACACAAGTACCAGTTAAAACACCAAATTCATTAAAATTCTCCAGGCTCCTAAAGGAAGAGAAGTCTATTTGGGTTGTTTGTGTTGGGTTTTTCTCAATGCAGTCACTCAACAGCCTGTTAAAAAATTATTTTTAGTGCAGTAATTGACTTGATCAAAATAGATTTCCATTCTACAGGTGCTAACAATTCAAAATCATTGTATTTAAATCAGAAACCTAACAAAGGACATGCCTACAACTGTAATACTCTGCATCTTAGTTTGAAGCTTCAGTGCTGAACAAAATAAATGAGACATATTTTGCTTTAAGACCGTGAACTTCAAAATGGCTACCATCTAAAGAAATTGTGCTTCAGCAGCCGCACATGCAAGTGCTAAAATAGTTTTAAGCCAAGGTTCATCTTATTAGACCAACTAATCATGTTTTTTGAAAACTGGTTCTTCTTTCAGATCTTAAGGAGAAGCTAAACATTCCAAAATTAAATTGGTTGAAAATAACAGCTATAATTTTTGTTAGATCATCTCTGAAACAAAAAGAGAGGAATATTATCTGGAAGAGGAAGAAAAAGGAGAAAGTAGAATAAACTAATTACTTCTAGTGGAAGGAAAAAACTTATTGTAAGGAAAACAGGGAACAGTGAACCATAACCTTTTCACGTCTGTAAGTTTTGGCAGACAACAGAACAACACATTTTAGTTCCCAGAGCTGGCTTTGGAAAACTGTTTGCAGCTTTCCCTTGAGAATCACAACAAACATGACAAACAGTGATCACCTCCATATGTAGTTTTGCATTAATTTTATCAGTTTTCCAAGACTTAATTTTGATCCACACTAACTTTCTCTTTTTAACTTACACAGGTATTGTGAGGAATATATTGTGTGGAATATATTGCATTCCAAGAAGTACAAAGGTAGTATCTTGGCATTTTAGAATCCTTACTATAATGTTTCTAACAGTGGGGGATGACTTAACCAGTTTTATACTTAATGTACAAGAGATACCCCAGTCTGCACATTTTAGACTACAAATTTTTTTTCTGATGCACATACTGAAGCAGGTTTTCTGTTTGTTTGCAGTTTTTATTGGCTTAAGGATTTCACTTTGATGTGTTTCTGTTGTTTCTGGTATGTTTGTTGATTTGGTATGTTTGTTTTGGTTTTTTAAACGAAAGTTTTGTACCACAGGTTTGACTTACTATGCAACACTTGAGTAAGTCTTCCAATAACAGTCAGTATTGTTTTCATTAATAATTAGGCTAATTGACCTAGAAAGATATCTTTAGATTATTAAAGCAAGTACTGAAATAGTTCTCCTTAGATGAGACACAGGCAAAGGCCTGATTGTATATTGCAGCCGTTTCTGGTATGTTTCAGAATCCTCCAGCTCTGACAAGCCTCAGCGCTCCTTTCAGAGACACTTTAGGGTTATACTTCCTCTTCACCATTTGACAGACACTTCATGCACACACAAAGAAAGCCATATAATTCCTGCTGGTACTGGGTACACACTCACAATTCACACACACACACATATATACATATATATATATCTTCACCTGACAAGTGTCAGGAAAAGCAGCAGCCAAGGATGGATTGTGGCAAGTACAACTCACACGCACAATACCAAATCAATTTTATACTCATGGTCTTCACATGTCATTCAAAAATATTTTTGGAGCACTCAGGGAAAAAAAAATGCACCCCAAATGCCATAGTTCTCCCACCCTGATCTATAGCACAAAAGAAACATTGGATGGAAATAAACAAGTTACATGGTCAGCACATTAGTGTTTAAAGTTTGGAGCTCAAACATATACATAAAGCACTTCCATCCTCCAATCTGTCTCACAGTTCCTTTCTCCAAACCCAGCTTCAATAGTGCACTTAATCAGATTAATTTTCTTGCCTTGCAGCATGTGGCCCTCAGACACACGTTGTTTTAACAAACAGCAACAAAGTGACCAAAAAGTCATTTCAAGTTGGTGCCTAAGCACCAAGTGCAGCAAGGGAACCAAGTCTGAGGTGTACCAAGAACATACTGAAAAGAATGCTAACCTGTTTATTGACTTCAGCCATGGACAGTTGCAATGCCATCAACATGCAGTCTGCTCCACATACAGTAGTCCTTTCAGAGTTGGAAAATAAAGGCCATTGCTTTCTGAAACGTTTGACCAAGCGTAAAATTTTTTGCTGGAAAGTAACCATTGTCCAGAGCAGAAGATAGAGATAACGAGAAAAATGAATATAACTATGCCAGAGGCATACACAGGTCTTCACCTCCTAATAAGCTGTGCAAACCCTGTTGTATCTTCTTAAAGACCAAGCTCCTAAAATAAACTCTTCCAACTAAACCAAACTTGTCTTACTGTGACAGAGCAACCACGAAGATAAGGGGTTAAAAGTGCTTATGTATGTCACGCCTTCATGAAGCCTTTACTTTCCTTGTACATTATGCCAACATAAAGGAATGCTACAACAAATATGACAGTCTTTGTCTCCAAAAGCAGCCTCTGAGTGTCTTCAGTACTTTCTGCATTCGCTATGCATTCAGATGAGTGTCTATAAGGATGTTTTAAACCTGGAAAAAAAGAGATTTAATATTTCTAAGACTTACTAACACAGACAACTCTCAATACTTTTGTTACCAATATAATCTTTTTCTTTTTTTTTTTTTTAATTTAGGGGTTTTTAATTCTATAAGCCATTATATTCTCTGGCAATAATTGGACTACTTCATGTTTTGGTCTCTCTCAGCTCCTTGCATTTGTCAAGACAAGGTACATGACAATGTAGTACAAATTTATCTTTAAACTTGTGCTTTTCTGAAACAAAGTTCCCCAACACTGTAGTGACAGTAAAGGAACAATACCCACTCCATTTACTTCCAGAAGACAAAACTCAACCTTTGACCTTTTTCCATATAGCTGAAGCAGGGCCCACAGCACGTTTGCTTTTCGGTCACTGGCACGACGGTAAAAAGTGAGGAAGTGTGGGCAAGGAGGCCAGGAGACACTGGGAAACAAGCGCGACTGCCACAGCAAGTGCTCACTCTCCAAAACGANCGCTGCCCCGGAAGCAGCCGCGCCGCTCCCGCCGCCCGGGGGCGGGCGCTGCCGGGGAACGCCGGGACCGGTGCGGGAACAGGGGCCGCGGAGGTGCGTGTGCAGCGGGGCTGGGCCACCCCCTCCCCGGGGGAACTGGGGCAGCCTGGCTGGGGAGCAGCAGCTGGGTTCTGAAGGAAAAAGAGGGAGTAGGAGGGCAAAGGATGCGTATGGATGGGGGGAGGGAACGCGCCACCCACGCGGCTCAGTTGCAGAT
>VWYP01030142.1:31559-112416 GCA_013400435.1 Pycnonotus jocosus
TCTTTTTTCTTTTTTTTTTTATTTTTTTAATTTAGGGGTTTTTAATTCTATAAGCCATTATATTCTCTGGCAATAATTGGACTACTTCATGTTTTGGTCTCTCTCAGCTCCTTGCATTTGTCAAGACAAGGTACATGACAATGTAGTACAAATTTATCTTTAAACTTGTGCTTTTCTGAAACAAAGTTCCCTAACACTGTAGTGACAGTAAAGGAACAATACCCACTCCATTTACTTCCAGAAGACAAAACTCAACCTTTGACCTTTTTCCATTTAGCTGAAGCAGGGCCCACAGCACGTTTGCTTTTCGGTCACTGGCACGACGGTAACAAGTGAGGAAGTGTGGGCAAGGAGGCCAGGAGACACTGGGAAACAAGCGCGACTGCCACAGCAAGTGCTCACTCTCCAAAACGATTGAAGGGGACAACCCACTTTATAATGTGCACGGCACGTGGGGGGCACAGAGGATGAAACAGGTGGGCTGCAAGTCAGCGTGGCGCAGAGTAAGACCTCTCCTCACCCTGCGAGCTTTCCGAGGGACCCTACCCGTCGCTCCCAGAGAAACGGCACGAACAAGCCAAAACCCCTGCGAAGCCGCCCCTAACTCCCAGGAGCCGGAATCGGCATTACCATCGCCGCCGAGCACTCCCTGCTACAGCAGCCCAGGGCCCCGTTGCGGTGCCCTCAGCGCGGTCCCGGGTCGCCGCCGCTGTGGCCGGGCTGGGGCGCGGCGGCCGCGTTCAAATCCGCCGCGCGGCCCAATGGGCGCNCTGGGTTCTGAAGGAAAAAGAGGGAGTAGGAGGGCAAAGGATGCGTATGGATGGGGGGAGGTAACGCGCCACCCACGCGGCTCAGTTGCCTTAAACACGTTTCCTAAAGAAATTAAGGTAATAATGCTCTTGGTATTTTTAGGCTGGTCTGGTAACCGATAATTCAGGCTGAGAAAGTTGGCGTTGTTCAGCCTGGAGAAGCCCACGTGGAGGGCTCATAGCACCTTCCAGCATCTCTAGTGGCACTACAGGGAAGCCGGAGAGGAACTTGGTCAGGAACTGTAGTGAGAGGACGAGGAGCAACGGGTACAGACTGAAAAAGGGAAAACTTTAGTTACATGTGAGGAAGAAATTCCTTACGGTGAGAGAATGGTTAGCCACTGTAACATATCGCCCGGGGAGGATGTGCCTGCCCCAACCCTGGCAGTGTTCAAGGCGAGGTTGGCTGAGGCATTGACAGCTGGCCTAGTGGGAGATGTCCCTGCCCATGGCAGCAGGGTTTGGGACTAGATGATCTTTAAGGTCCATTCCAACACCTTAACATTCTGTGATTCTGTAATGGCTTATGTTTGTGGGAAGCCTTAGAGGAAGAAAACTATGGCCAGAATTAAAACTTGCGTTTGGTTTTAGGAGCAAAGCTATGCAAGTTATATGACTAAAGTATTTATGGTAATATAGTGGTCTGTTGTATGAATTAAAAAATAAACACACAGCTATGGAGAGCCTCTCTGTGTTTTAGTGATGCCTCTGTCAGACCTGGCTGGCTCTGAAGCAAAACATCCAGTCTTGGATGCTGACACCTTCAGATCGTTCACACACCAAAATCTGTCAAAGGTCTGAGATTTCAGGCTGGTTTTCCACGTGGTATGTAGTTAAAGGTCTGATTTCCCAAAAAGATGTAAACTAATGTCAAATCTGTACTGGGACTAAAAAGAATTGATTCTGAAATCAATGGTGTATCTTGACCTCTTGTGTTCTAGCACCAGAAACCATATTTTCATGAAGACTGGTTGAATGCACAACAGTATTTTCATTTACAGTTTTGCAATCTCAGTTAACTTGATTTTTAGTAAGACACATGCTCTGTAAAGAGGTAGACAAGTACAGAGAACTTGAAGGTAGGAATATATTGTTTCTTGTCATTTGGTTGAAAATGTTGAAATGCTGTCTGACTCTTCTGGTGTGTGCAGTTACTTGGTTTTTTGTATTGGTGCTGGGTTGCCAGGGGTAGCACAAAATCTGCAGTTATTGCTGAGGTCTGTAAGAGACAGTTTTGAATGTATGTTAGTTTAGTAAATATTTTGATTGATGAAGCAAACAGGCTACATCTAATAAGCTTAAGTGCAGCTTTTGTGTTCTTGAACATGTTGTAGGAAATTTTGATTTGCTCTGCCACAAATACTTTACATTTTTTATTTGTGCAAATGAATTATCTATGCTTTTTAAAATTTTTCTGTAGGAATGTTGATTTTCGTCCTGGAGAAGACATCACTTCTGTGATACCTTGACTTCGTTCACTGAAAATGAAGCAGGATTCTACTAGAAACACTTCTTACACTGTGGATTGTGAGGATTATGTGCACGTGGTAAAATTCAATCCATTTGACAGTGGAGATTCATGTTCTCTCATTGCTTATGGTGGCAACAATTACGTAGTTGTTGGGACCTGCAGATTTCAGGTTAGTCTGTGTTATTGTTGTTTTTGTTAGATGCCTCTGAAACAGACTTTGCCAGCACCTCTACTGCAGGAGGACTCTGGTCACTTTCCTGTTTCCTCCCCTCCTTGTGGTAAACAAGGGAGAATTTTGTTTGTTTATTACACTAACAAGTCTAGGATACTTGTTCTTCAGGAAAATATAAATATATATATATAAAAAATACACACTGATACATCTGTGCCAATTTTATAAGTATTTCTTCTTAGGGATGAACTGTAGAAATGCTTACCTAATTTTTTTTTCTCCCAATTTTTTTTTACTGGATCTCCCTCACAGACTGTTGGAAACAGTAAAATTTCTTATGTTGAAATTATTTAGAGTTTTTTTGTGAAAAAATTTAAAACACTGAGTATTGTATATTTTTATAGTGGAAAAATGTTTTTCATTAGATGGGATTTTTTGCCTAGATGTTTGACAATCAACTGGAGACAATTGCTTAGAATTTCTAAGCCTTTTTCCTTCTTCTTGCTTCTTTATTATACAATATTATTTTTGTGTCCTGTCTGTTATGAATAATAGCATAGCTGATTTATTTTTGTTATTATTATTTTTCCCCATGGTCTTACTGTTGGAAATTTTCTGAAGAGTACCTAGTGCTAACCACAAAAACATACTGACATTTGTGTTGCTCTCTACCTTATTTCTGGGGTAGGCCTTGAAAAGGAAGTAATTAAAATTTTGACAACCACTGGCACAAGGGGTTTTTTTCTATAACTTTCATATCCTCCCTTGATTCTACATGGGGAGTCAATGAGTATTTCAGAGTAGGAGAGGAAGATGTTATTCTTTCTTCTTGTTGAGAAGCATTGAAAAACTGTGGGTAATTTTGTGCATCCCAGCTAGGTTCTGCTTGGCCTCTACGTTATGTAGAGGTCATACAGAGAGGTCTCTGAGCAGAAATTTCAATATAGAGAAAATTGTGTAGGAATATCCTTTGAGGCGGATGTTGGATATTCTGAAAAATTTTAAAAGCTTTTTTGATGGAGTCCATAATCCCAACTCTTGTTTTATTTTTCCTCTAATTTGATGTTCTTAACAGTGGTAAGAATAAGCAAGCTCGTAATTAGGATTAGATGACAGAGGGCACCTTTTTATCTCCTGCTGTTTGAGGAGCAATGCTCTGGAAGCAGCAGCATTTTTCCATGGTGTAAAAACAACTCAGAGAGAAGACAGCTTAAATTACATGCTTGCTTTTGTTCACATTGCTGCTTCTCACTGCAGTGTATGCTAAATTGCCATGCTGTTTTTTAAGTAATAGTAAAATCTGTGAAGATACTACTTGAACAGAGAATGTGCTCAGCATTTTCACAGTTCAGTTCTGATTTTTCTGCTCTTCATTGGCCTCTGGCTTGAGACTGCAATCATTTAATGTATTTCTAAATACTTAAATATTTTAAGTATGCTTTCTGTATGTTCCAGGTTTTCACTTTGAAGGTGTTATGATCTGAAAAGATCCCAGTATGTGTCATTTTGAAAGCCTTTTCATTTTGTAGCAATTTGATTTGTTAGAAGTCACTAAGACCTTCTTCTGAATCAGCTAACTGCAATATTTCTGTAGGAGGAGGATGCAGAAGTGGAAGGCATGCAATATAAGACACTAAGAACATTTCACCATGGAATCAGAGTTGATGCTATAGCGTGGAGTCCTGAAACTAGACTTGATGCTATACCTCCCCAGATAAGGTACTTAACAATAAACAGCTACAGTGCATCCTTGTCTCTTACCTGTTATCCCTGAGTCCTTAATATTGGACTGTTCAAAGCTTATGAGTGAAATCTAACTCCTTAGAAATCAGTGATGAAGTCTCGGAATTCCTCAGTAGAACATTTTTATTCTTAAAGTCTTTTTTTGTTGTTCATGTGCTTGTTTATTGTCCTACTTCTTGTACCCCTTGATTCTCTCCCCAGTGAACGAGCAGTAAATGATACTTTTTTCATGATTTTTATCAACCTCTGACATAGTTTCTTTCTTTGTACATCTGTGAAGAAGCATTTCTTTTAAGAGCTTTAGTAAATGTGAAATCACTTGAATGGCCTCCTATATAAAGCTGTTTGTACTGATTTGCATGATATGTGCTGTGTTTCAAAGTAGGTTAGATACTATTTGTGAGATCCTTTGAGGTGTAAATCTAGAAAATCTAGAAAGATGGTTAGCTATTAAATGTGAACTTCTGAATTAAAATGTACTCAGTGGTACGTATGATTCTTCAAAATTACCATAGTTGCTTACTGTTCCATTTTTGTACAGTTATTTGGGTTAAAATATGTTGAATGGAAATTTGTTTATGAATTTTATATTTTGATATTTTAAAACATTATTAATGAGCATTGTTTTTTGTGCCCTATCACTTATTCCAAGGAAAGTTTCAGCAGCCTTTATGAGCTACTTCAGATAATTGGTAGTTGATCCAGATTTGGTTTTGTAAAATGTCTTGCATTTCTTTCTGTGAATAAGTATTCTTGGCACTTGATGCACACTGTTTTACAGATAAGCTCCAGTTATAACTCTGCTTGTTGCCAAAGTAAAAAGATAGATGCTTTTGGTTTTTTTAAAAAATCTGATTTCTTCTTTGCATCTCACTTTGCATTTTTAAAATGAAAGAAAACTGGTAAAAAGTCAACTATTGCAATGTTGATTGACTGAAGGGCCTTTTTTGTTGTCTGTTGAGTGTAGGTTTTGTACTGCGGCTTCTGATAGGAAGTTAAGGCTCTTTACTTCTGACTTACAGGACAAGAATGAATTTAAGGTAAGGGCAGCTAATGTGATTTTTAAAAGATTATTTAGTTTTTAATGAAGTCTAATCTTTAACTATGCTTCTGCTCTATTTGTGACAGAGCCTAGATCCATCATCTCTAGGGATAACCATTGTATTATAAATACCTTTCTGTCTTTCAAGTGGTAATAACTGTAATTGTCACCTACAAGATCTTCTGATTTCCTTCAAAATTCTTCCTTTGAAACAATGTCCCAGTCCAAGTACTACTGTTAATGAAATATTTGTGCTATCCAGTTTGAAAGTTTTTTAGTGAGGTCTTAGCTAACAATAAGCAAAGATAATTAATTTTTAAAAATTCTGGGAGAGTCTTCTTTGGCTTTTACTGCTTTAGAATATGATAATGCCTGTTTTGATGAGAGTGGCTTATTGAGTATAAAGGAGAAAAAGATAGAATTTTATATTTGATGTCTTAATTTGTGTTAGTAAGACAATGAGATTTGTCATACAGTAATTAGGTGAATTGTGGATGTCACCTATGTGGCTATGCTGATTATAGAATGAATAAAGGCAGAGCATAAGAAGTAAAGATGTCTTGAAAGAAAATGCTTTTTGTGTTGTTTCATACACACACATACTTTTAACTTCCTCCTTTCAGTGTTAGTCATCTTATGTGATTTTGCCACTGAGTAGAGGGATAACTGACATAGTTAGTCAGCTTGGTGGGGTTTCTGACAAAATAGTCCTAAAAGTTCTGTATGCTCTTTGCTTGTGAGTTGATGTCTGTCATTCCATATTAAAGTTATCTATTGATGTAATATCTGCCAGTTTTCTGAATTTCAGACAACAGGCTTTAATGTTAAGCTGTGAATTAAATCTTCTAACTTAGCAGAATGTAAAGTTTCTTTAACATTAGCTAATGGATCGATAATAAGTTGAAATAATGAAACAATGGGATACGTTTGGTGCTACAGACTCTAGTGAGCTAAATTCAACATCCAAGTTCTATTTTTTAAAATTTTTTTGGATTAATAAGGCCACAAGAAAAAGTGTGGTAAGGAGTAAGGAAGTGTTTGTCCCTCTGTACTTGGCACCTTGAATCTTCTTTTCAGTTTTGTGCCACTCAGGACAAGGAAGACATTGATGTGCTGGAGTATGTTCAGAGAAGGCAGCAGAGCTGGTGAGGGGTCTGGAGCAAAAGTCCTACGAGGAGCAGCTGAGGAAAGTGGAGTTGTTCAGCCTGGGAAAAGGAAGGCTCAGGAGAGACCTTATGGTTCTCTACAGCCACCTGAAAGGAGGCTGTAGCCAGGTGGAGATCAGTCTCCCAGCCAACGAGTGACAGGACAAGAGGAAATGGCCTCAAGTTGTGACACAGAAGGTTCAGATTGGATATTAGGAAAAAATAATCTTGTAAAAGGGTGGTCTAGTATTGGAACAGGCTGCCCAGGAAGCAGTGTGATCACTGTGTTCAAAAACCTTATAGATGTGGTGCTTAGGGATGGACCTGGCAGTGTTATGTGAGTGTTTGAATTCACTGATCCCAGAGGTCTTTTCCATGGTTGTTTGGTGATATGTTCCATGATATGCAATACAAATGAGAAGTGTTGGCCTGAATTTAACAGTAAAGCTATAAGCTTTGTTTATGCCAGCTCCACCACTGAAATTAGCTGTCCAAGAACTTCATTATGGATGAACTCTGGCTGAGGAAAAAGTAAAAATACATATTGTTACTGGGTCAGGCTTGGTCTAATGTTGAAAATAATCAGAAAACAGCTAAAAATACATATTTTTGCCTATTAGTGAGGAACTTATTAAGAAAAAGAAGTAATGTAGACTAGTGTGTTTATGTCAGTAAAAGTTGTCCTTGAGACTGTCTTCTGGGGTTTTTTAATAGAAAGTGTGGAAAACCCTTTCTGGCAGTCATGTTGATTTCTTATATCTGGACAATCGTACTCTACATTTCTTGTCAAGAAAAGTAACACTTAACTCTGATTTAAAGCATGTGCAAAATCCCAGATGTTCACAAATTCTGGGTGAGCTATGCTGATATGGCTTTCAATAAAGTTTGATACAGTGGCTTCTTATTAACAGTTAACTGAGACCTCAGAAAACCCATTTCATAAACCTGAGGTTGAACTCACATTGAATACGTGGAAAATTCTGAATCCATTATACAGTGCATATTTGACACGTGGGATCTTCAAGAGAGGTCCAGAACATGGAAACAAAGCTGAAGGAAGTATGTGACTACGTTCAGAATGTAATCTCCGAACATTTTGTCTTTTATAGTAAACAATTAGTACGTGTTGCTTCTGGAGGGATAGACAGAGTAAGCTTACTCTGTTTTCCCCGTGGAAAAACTGTCTTGATGTAATTATCAACAAGGAACTTGAAGCACATTTGAGTTTTCCATTACTTTGTCGACACGACTAATCCAAAATTTATGGGTTGGATCAATCCCAGAACAGAAAAACAAAAGGTAAAATATGACTGATGGATCTTCGTGAAACTTTTTTCTTCTTTTGAGGTTTTCATTTGGAAATGAATTATGGCTTCCTTGTCCTGCTTCACATTTTGCTTAATAAAAAGCATATTTCATCAGAACTGTAGACGTAAAATGAGGCAGGATATTTGAATTCAGAATGCCGAAAATTGTCAAAAGACTTGGCATTCTGTCTAAATAGTTTAGCATCATCTTAGGGCCTATTAGTTCTAGTATAATCCATTAGGTTTTAATAAAATAATAACTTATTGGAAAAAAACAAGTTGGCTGCTGAAAATGTTTCTGTATTGAATTGATGAAGCATTCTTAAAACTTTTAGAGAGGGGGATTTAGTTCTTGTGCGTGCTTGAGATTTTTTTTTTAATCAGTTCTGCATTTGTTCCTCAGAATAGCTACACTTAAAGGTGATGTGTTTGTCTTTCAGAAAACTGTGGAACTTGATTTCATTTGACCTTGTTTTCCTCTGCAATATCTTGGTCTCATGCTGTTATTGAGAGGATATTTTTGTCTCATTTTTATGATACCTTGCTGGGCAAAACAAAAGCAGCTGTGCCTTGAGACTTAATCAGTGGGACTGAATAGAAGATGATGGAACAGTAACAGATACATCTACACATGGACATTTGCCTGACTAAAAATTCTGTGAGATTTCTGTCAAAAACACCATAGGATGTATTTAAGAGAGATTCAGAGATCAGAGTTACATGCCAGTAATCAGAATTCTTTAATGTAGGTAATTGATGCATACATTCATTTCTTGGTCCTTCTCCATTTTCTGAGATTTACTATCTTCTACCTTCAAAATTCAGTGGTTGAAAAAATGTTAAAAAGCTCTGGTGTGATTCATTAATCTCTGTCAAGCAAAAGCATCAAACTGACCTCTGTGCTAACTACAAGGAGTAGTAGGGAGGTCTTGTCACCTGCAGTAGGAATCTACGTATAAATTAGATATTTTAAAGGAATTCAGTTACTGATAAAAACTTTTTTTACCTCCTATTAAAATGTTATTTTTTTCTTACTAAATGTCTTTCCATTAGCAGGTCTTTTAAGTATATTGGTAGAACAGTCAGTTCTAAGGTAAAAGTACTTCTCTTTTCTTTTTGGCAGACATTTGATGGGCACTCAGATTACATTAATGATCTGGTCTTTGCTCCCACCGAAGGTCAAGAAATTGCAAGTGTAAGCGACGATCACACCTGCAGGTATGCATTTTGCTCAAAACACTATTGAAAAACTAATATTGAACTTCCTCTATCTGTGAATGTTTTATATGTCCACTTAAATAAATAAACAGTTATGGGGTTTTTTTAGTGTGCCTTCATAGCCCTCTAAGACTAGTCCACTAACAACACAAGAAGTGGACTATTCTTGTTAACTTAGGTTGTGGACGGACTTTTTGTTGGGACTTGTGGGTCATCTTTTTTCAAAGCAATATTTTGAACCAGCTGGATTCAAAATGAAGAAAACTGTAGTCTTGGATTTGCATACACTATTTTCCCCCATTCTGGGATAGGAATAAAGTGAGGAGAGAGTAGATGTGCATAGCTCAGCACTGAATTATACAGACCCTCTCTATGTATTCTGTCATCAGGTGGTTCAAGTTTAAAACCCCTGTATGTGAACTTGTCCATTTACCCAAAAGTATTAGCCTTACCAGGGGGTGGGATGACATAGCCTGAAGACAGCACCATGCTAATACAGTGATACTGGCAGCTCAAAATACCATGACTACAGCTGCTTCAAACCCAGCTGTTTGTATATTCATTACTCAAAGTAGGAGGGGAACATGGTTGAATGCTTTGAAGCATGCTGGGTAAAGGTTTTTGATGCAGGAGTTTGTCCTTGTCAAAAGGTCACCCATCTTCCACTTCTGGTAGTGTGCCTGAGTCTATGCAGTTGAAGAGATCAGGAGGGCAGCTATGCAGGCTTTTCAGGTCGTTGTAGTAGAGCAGCAAGACAGTTGGGAAAGCATGAGCTTTGGCTTCCTTTACTCTGATGGGTAGATAGTTTTTTCCATAGATGTCTAGTCATTATTATCAACAAAATGATTAGGAACGAATAGCAGAAATCTATGACTTACCTGTATCTTGTTCTGATTTATTTCCTATCCTTGATTTCTTTGTTAAATCTAAATTCAAATTTGGCTTATTCAGCAAAAATCTCTGTGGCCTTTTCCTCTTTATTTTATTAAATGCTCAGCTTTCCCGGATGAAAGAGAACTGTTTTAAAACCAATTGTCTAATTGATACTAATTTAAAAGGAAATAAAATTTATATAATTAATATATACTAACAAGATTTCAGTTTAGTAACTATGCACGACATTTTATGCCATAAAGTGTTTGGTTAAAAGCCATGGGAAATAAGTAGGATTTTTTTTGGCTACTTGAATTCTTATTTTTTCCATTTATGCATGTGGGGCATGAAGACTTTTTCTATTGAATTTAAAGGTTACACTTTCAAAACTAATGGAAAATGCATTCCTTGGGACTTACCAAAATCATTCTTTACTTACTCTGTAATTTGCTTCAGTAGTAATGTAAGAAGAGGAATAATTCTTCTGTCTGTACTGAATTTCTATCCTCAAATTGTTCATAGGATAAAAAATCTGCTAATGCCTGTGGAATAAAGTTCTAAAACAATTAGTACAAGTCTTGAGTTCCACTTTTAAGTCTTAATAAGGTTTTAAAACAACTTTTCAGTATGTACTGACTGTATACAAGCATGGTTAGGTCCTCCCTGGTTTTCACTCAAGAGAATGTTTACATTTAAGTTCATCAGAGACTTCTAAAGATGTAAGACTGTCAGTTTTCATCCACTACATAGTCTTGCCACAGGCTGCTGCAACTGTGATAATCTCAGAGTGGGGTTCAGTCATTTTGGTTGGAGGACAGTGTAAGTTGGATACTGGTTATGTCCAATGTTCTTACCTTTAAATTGCTGCTGTGTCACTCAGGAAATCTTGTTATTTCTTGCACGTGGTCTTTATTGGCCTTGATGTCAAAAGCTGCAAAACGTTTTTGTGGTTGTGAAGTAGAACTGCACTAAAAATGCTCTTGCATAAAAATAATTGCAGTGGTCATCTGTGTTACAATATCTTTAAGGAATATTTCATTTAGTTCCTTGAAATAATAAGGCATTATACCCTTCTTTGAACATTTGCATTAAGTGTAGGAATGTGTGCATCCCACTTTGTTAATGAGATCTGTGTGTGTACAACTCCTTGTGCACCACTCTTTAAAAAAAAAATACTACTAGCTTTTTCATAATGATTTGGTAACACAATCTAGGAGTCTGCACAGATTCAGATGTACAAATTATTTTGTTCTGATACCTAACAAAGCCAGAAAATTGTGGGAAGTATTTGGAAAACACCATGAGTTCAACTGACACTGTTCACTGTTGGTGGTTATAGACACTGTCTGATGTTTCTGGAATTACTTAATGCAAAATACCATCCTGTCAAAACTCACTAATCTCATATCCATGCTAAAAATGAACCTCTTGACTTTCAAAAGGTTAATTCAATCTGATTGATAATCACCTCAGACTCCCTTCTCATGTGGAACTGAAAGGTTACTGGCAGTGTCAGACCCTTAAAAATAGCAGCATGGCAATTTCTTCTGGTCATTGGGTGCTTGTATTTTAAAAAGCTGAGAAAGACTCATCCATCCCTTTCTCTCCCTCACCCTCTCTTTTTCTTTTCACTATTTCTCAAACTACATTTTCTTCCTCTCTTTTTGAGTGCAGAAGAATGTATAGTTGAATTATCTTCCACATTGTCTGTGGATGTACTTGCCCTTTGATTCCCTTTTGAGTTCTGTTAATTTCCTTAGGCCATGGCTCACATCACTTCATAAAGGACTTTGTGAATTTATCAGTCACTTTGAAGTTCAGCCTTCTCTTTTGCACACTGAATAAATGCCAGTCCAAGAGAAGGTTAGTTTTGCTTCCTAAGCAGGGATTAGGGGGAAAGGTTTGAGCCACTGAAAGCTAAATTAACTATAGTATTAGAATGTTTTGTAGTGTTTCATCTGGTTTTAGGGAGGTTCATCTGTAGCATATTTTTTGCATGGTACTCTCATGTCCTAGGTATTTTGTATAGGTTTTACTCTAGACAATAGGAAGGAAAGCTAATGGTAACTCCTGGGTTTTTGGGGTTTTTTTCTCTTCTTGTTTTGTTTTGGTTTTTTGGTTGGTTTGTTTTTTGTTTTTTGGGTTTTTTTAATGTATTGCCAGCACACATTGCACTTGAATCTTACCTTGATTCAATAAATTGAATATTTATTTATTCAAAAAATATTTCAGGTTTTGGCTATATTGAAAAGTGTTTATTATCACTTATTTCTGTTGCCAAAACCATATTCTGTTTGCATCTTCCCATTCCTAGTGCAGCCAGGTATGGATTTCTGTCAAAATTTTTATAAAAGTTGTCTTATTTCATGTTGTTCTTTCTTCATCTGTTTGTATGATTGGATTTTCCTGTGTCCCTTCATATAAGAGATGTCATACCAAAATATTTCTTCTTTCTGAGGTATGCTTGCTACATTTTATCAAGCTAGTTGTGCATTATAATTTATGAAAATAAAGAAGTCTTGAATTTTTTTTCAGAGTTCAGTCTTTGAATGTGCACGCTTGTATGCATCCCTGTATGTCTCCCAAATGTAGTCTTACACAATTCTGTTACATTGTACAGCCATGATGCAAGTATTAACCAACTGGTGTGAGACAGTGCAAGAATTAACTGGTCTCCTGTCAGCTTAAAAAAAAAAAAAGCTTTCTGGATCAAATATTTGGAACACTATTTCAGTCTGGTCTTAATAAACTTTTAGTTAGGAAGTCTTCAAAATATGAGGATGATGTAGTAATTTCCTTTGTGACACGTTATGGCTTATGTTAAGAGTCACACAGCTCTAGAATGCAGTCTAGCCTATAAATTGTTTTTAAATAGAAATCATTGCATTAGATTTGTTTAGAAGTTTTCCATTTTAGAAAGCCATCACCAGCATTGGTAGTTGGGTTTCTCAGTAGCAGTCATACCACAGAAGCATTTAGTTTTATATCTACATTGGGAATAATAAGCTGATAGCTCTTAACAGCCATTTTTTTCTCTGGTTGAAAGGACAGAACTGAAGCTTCACTTTTTTTTTCAAAAATGCTGTGTGGTCTTAGGTTTTGCGTTAGATAACTTTAAAGGTATTTCAGTAGTTATAGTAGAAATATGTATTTCTTGGACTTAGTTCTGAGTGTGCATGGCCTGAAATGTGTATTAGTGAAGTGGAGATACTGCACTGCATCTCTCGCTCTACCAACACCGCAGGGTATAATTGCAGCCCACAGTTAGCAGTGAGAAAGAGATCAATGCTGGCATATCCAAGTAAATATTACAAGAGGCTAGAGATAACATGTTTTTTAATGCCAAGATCTGAAATACTCTAATTGCTAGTTCTTTAGGAACAGTGACATTTCCTTTGATCACTGAAAGAAAATAGTGAACATGGGTCAGTTTTCTGAAGGAAAATTTGTACATTTCCTCTGTGAAAAGACTTCATGAAAACTTAAATTCTTTATCAGTAAAATAAACTTAATTACTAGGAGTTATCTTGAATATTGTACCTTTTTCTTCTTCTGACCAGACAGGAATTTCTACAGTTCCACTTCAGCCTTTCATATCCTGCTCTCCAGATCTGCAATAGCCAAATCCATATGGAAGTGGCAGAAGATCTTAGAGAAAGCCAATGTTGGTTGTATTCTCTGCAGTCTTTCCTAATCTCTGCACTTTCATGTTCCTTTTCTGAGATCTTCTCCTCACTCCTTGTGCTCAGTGAGGAACAACTTCACCTTTGTGTGATCTCAGGAACAAGAATCTTGCCCTTCTCCATAATCCTCTTGGCTTTTCAAGAGTGATGGGATTTTCCTTGAACATGGAATATGTCTGATGGAGATAGAAAGAAATGTATTAAAGTTAGATATTAAAAAAAAAAACAACAAAACCATGTTGAAAGTAAGTAATCTTTGAGCAATGGATCAAGTATAGTTGATCATGCTTTGTGCTTGGGAATCAGATGTCAAGGTTTGTTCTAGCCCCCACCCACTCACTGAAATTGTTTGAAATCTTTTGTTGGAAGAACTCCCATTTTTACATCCATCTTCTAAGGATTCGAGAAATGCCTGAAGATTGCAATCTGGTTTAGTTCTTTTACTATTGAAAATAATGATTGTTATCCAGTTAGCAGTTGGTTCTGCTAGTTAGAATTATTCATAATACAGAAAATTAGAAGATAAAATAAGGATCATCTCCATTGCCACAAATTTTCAGAGTTCTAATGTGGTACTTTGCCAGCTGTAATAAAAGTCCACTGTATGATGAAATTACTGCACATATGCATCCACATTCATGCACACGAGATACAGTTAATACAATGGAATTTGAATATCTCCAAGCTAGGAGATAACTGCAGTTTTCATTTGTTTGTTAGTTCCAGAATTTGAGTGACAAGAGAAATGTATCTCAAGTATTTTCTTTAACAGCATTTGCAACTATCTGTATTTGAGTTGGTTTAAGTTTTCTGAGTGCTGCAGTAAATAATCTCTCAGTGTCCTTAGTTACTTAAAAAATAATTACTTTACTAAGAAGATTACGTGTTATTTTTGAGACTATACAATAATTAACTTGGGCACTTATTTCAACCGTGTTTATTCAAATTTTTCTCCAGTAAGTTTTTTGTGAGGTTTTTTTAAAATATGAGAAAAAAATACCACAAACTCAGTGACAAGTCTATGCCACAATGGTTGGTGGGAAGAGAAGGAGAAGTAAGAGAGTGACACATTGCAGGGTTACAAAAGATAAGGATGTTTGAAGAAAAACTGAGAGTATTTTACTTTGGTATAAAATCATGGGAGTATTAGTAAGGTTTCAAGAGCTTTGAATGGGAGACAAAATCCTCAGTCTTTTTGGATTGATTTACATCATAGGAATGTGGACAAAATGGGGGGCAGCATCTGTAGCTGATTTGGCTATGGTTACTGAGTAGTTAGTGAAAATCAGTTTAGCTAAATTTTGGGGGTTTGCACATTTTTTACTTGGGTTTTTCACAAAAAAATATTGAAAAGAGTTAATTGAACACATGTGTAATTGTATAGATACAATGCATTCAGACAAGGATCTATCTTGGTATTTATTGCCTGGTTTGTATTTTGGGGGTTTGGGTTGGGTTTTTTTTTCCCAAAACTAAATTATATCACCTTTGGTATAAATAAAGAAAAGATAAAAGAGGCTTTTATTCCCTTCTCCTCTCCATACTGTTTGTTACTAACAGTCCTGCCATTCTTACAAAGTCAAAAATACAAATTTGGTAGCTTTATAAATAACAAAGTTATGGAGGTAAAAAGCATAAATTTCTGTCTCAACACCTAATAATACCACTTACTTCAGGAAAGGAAACATAATGGCATATTCCTTTTGCCAAAATGATTCACCATCTTCTGTTGTATCATAATTTTCTCCCTGCACAGTAAATACACATGGGAAGTGTTGATTTGACTTGGACAAATCTACAAGGCAAAATTTTTGGCAGTAGAAGAAAGTATTGTATGTTTCTAAATTACCTAATCAAGTAGATATTTCATTTTTTAAACACTTGTCAGGTTTTTGTTTTGACTTTTTTTAGTAAGGACACTGATTCTTCAAGATTAGAGACCCTGTGTTTTCTATGGGGAGAACAAATATTTGATCTATTGTGGTTTGGCATAAGAAAACAACATTGTTCATTAAATATATTTACTTTATTCCCATATATTTTGTCTAGACTTATGATGTATTAGTTAAGAGGTTTTTTAAATCCTTAAATATAAGGCTCTAAGCACCCTGGTGAGAAATAAACTGAAAAAGTCTGGAGGAAGTCAGCAAAAATCCTCTAGAATAAACAATAATAGTACATAGCCACTCATCTAGCTCAAAAAACTGGGCAGAATACTACTTTAAAATTGGCTGTTCCTCAAGTTTTGCATGTCAGAGAGGAAGGATATATGTGTATGTTTTGATGTCCAAATGCATATAAATAGTATGTGGTTCAGACTGATGTTCACAATTCTGATGTCTTTGTCCTACAACTGTGCTATTGATTTTGTAGGAAAAGAGGGAATTGAGCAGTGGCTGTGAGGTAAAATGGACTCAGTTTGGTTTTGTTGCATTTTAGAAACAAAGTAGCTCCAAGGCTCATTACCACTCATACTGAACACATACAAAGAAAATTCACCCATCACCTAACCTAGTTTTGGTCTTTCAGCATACACTTTCCTGTCAGTCCATATTGACCAAATACTGTTGACTTTTAAATTTTTTATAGCTGCCAGATAAGCACTGTAGGTGTTTCTAAAGGAAAAGATTATGGCACATATGATTTATCTGTTGAAAGCTCTCCAAGACCTTTGTTGGCTAGTGTTAGCTCTGCCATAGATCCTTCTGTTTGCCTTAGCTTCATTTCTGGTTTCTTATATTTCCATTACTCAATCTTGTCTTACCAGGAAATACTGGAAACTCTCCTATTAGGCAGCCAAAATACTTTAATAAAGGGCCTTGCCCTTTACATGGCAACATGGACAATTTAAGTTGTTTGGTACCTCACTTTAGGTTCCTTCTATCAACTGGACCAACACTGACTGTGCTGCTTTGTACTACGTCACTACTATTTATGGTATAGTACAAAGGCTGTAGTGTTGACTTAGAAAAAAATGGGAACATCTCACTGAGATTTCATGTCTAGATAACTGAAATGTCAAGTTATTTGAATAGTTAAATGGAGGCTCTGCCTAGCTCATCAGTGTTAAAATACATCATCTGCAGCACTGCCCACTTTCACTGACTTCTTCAAATGATACAGCATGAACGCTATTTCATCTGGTCACTTCCTCTGTGACCGTTTTGAGGCACTGAAAGTTAATGTATTTACAGTCAAATTGCAGTAGTTTAGTACTTTACTTTTTCTTTTCTCTCTAGGGTCTGGGATTTGGAAGGAAATGAGAAGGCCCATTTTGTCTTACGTTCTCCTGGAATGAGTGTTTGCTGGCATCCTGAGGAGGCTTTTAAGGTTGTGGTTTTCAGCTTTTCTCCCTCACCACCTTTAAAATAACAGGAGGGTAGACACACCTAAAATGTGAATCTTTGATGCTATACTAACATTAAAGTTTGAGGACCAAGTTTACACTGTAACTGGATATTAGTTGGATCTGCTAATGTGAAGTGACTGTAAATGAATTCTCATTACCATTCTTGTCATTTCTTGTCTCAGTCCCTTACTCCTCCCATCAGAAATATTCCTTCTTGATTATGTACATCAGTTGTTGATATCTATTCTGCTGATTGCATATTAATTTACAGTTACCAGAGAAGAGCTTGAGTTCTTCTCAGACATGGTAACACGGTTCACCAACACAGACCCTTTATAGAACATGCCAAGCTTTGAAAAGTATCTGTTTGAAGTTAACAAGGGACCTTTTTGTTGTTGTTGTTGCTTGAAGTGTATGAAATATGTTCTGAAAAATCAAATCAAATAGACTGTGATTTTATACTTATCTTGTTATTGTACTGGGGAGGATTAATCAGCTGGTATGTACCCAAATATCCAGCTTCATTACTGGTCTAGTCCCTGCAGTCTTGGATTTATTATTCCTGTTGTGCCTATCAATAACTGCCTTAAGTAGCTACAAATGGTTCTTCAGGTTACCACAAAAACACATACTTAAAACAGAGAAAAGCAGTCAAATAAGATATCAAAATATTTACACAGCAATAGGGGAGAAGGATCTCTAATCTCATCACACTTTCCACCAACATCAATATCCGTCCTTCTAAGAAAGGAAACTGTTAACTTGGGAGAACTGTTGATTCAGGTGGCATCAGAATTTAATGGGTTAGCTGCTGTTTGCTACTGGGCAACTTTGTTAGCACAACAAAATTAATAGATTTTCCCAAAAATATTGCAATAGTACGCCAGTCTTAGATATTATTAGCATGTCTTTTCTTTGACCATTATCAAAGACAGGCACAGGATTTTTTTTTCTTTTCTAAGAAAAGCCCATTCCAAAACTCATAAAACTTGATAGACTCAGTTCTTGCTGAAAAGCTTTTTGCAGGTCAGAATGCTTATTGCACCATGACCTTTAGTTTGCAGGAAAGCATGTTTTGGTGACAGTTCTGTTTTTCCAAACAAACTGGTATTACTAGAGCATATTTTTAATGCTTCGTTGCCTCTTTTAATTATTGTTCATGACTATCTGAAAACCACTTCTCCTCATGAAGAAAAACCTCATTTGATCAACTGGGTGTTGGAAGAGGTTGCCCAGAGAAGTTGTGAAGGCTCAATCCTTGAAGTGTTCAAGACCAGGTTGGATGGAGCCCTGAGCAATCTGGCCTAGTGGAAGGTTTCCCTGCCTGTAGCAGAGGGTTGGAACTAGAGGATTTTTAAGTTCCCTTCCAACCCAATCCTTCTGTAATTCTGTAATTTAATCAAGAAGCTCTTTCTACAATACGTAAAAAGCAACTGCTTGAGTGTATTACTGTAATGGAAAACGTTTAGATAAAATCTTTTGTTGCAAACTGTTACAGGATGAAGTAAGAGATGTTATATAAAATCAGTAAGAGTGATTCTACAGATTCTACAGCCACACTATTAATACTTTGCTTAGAATGATAGAATCATTTAGGTCGGAAAAGACCTCTAAGATCCTCAAGTCCAACCTTTGATTGAACACCATCATATCAACTAAACCATAGCACTAAGTACGATGTACAGTCATTTCTTGAACACCTCCAGGGATGACGACTCCAGCACTTCCCTGGGCAGCCCGTTGCAGTGCTTGACAACCCTTTCTTATTTACAGCACTATGTGTCAATCAGTTCTTTGTATTCAGAACAGAAGCTGTTGAATGTTAAAATAATAACTTTTTCCTGTATGACATAGTGCTTTTGTGGTTATGAACTGGTGTTTCTAACCACCAAAATTATACAGATATCTACAGATATATAGAAATAAAAATAATGTAATCATTATGTATAACAGTGTAACAGTAGTATAAAGTGGTTTTTATTTACTGGTTAAAGAGTGTCCAGGAGAAAGTTTTCTGGCATGAAGTGAAAAACTGTACTTCATTTAGTATTACTAATATTGCTTGAATGTATTCTAGGTATTCTATAGAGTACAAAAAATTTATTTCCATTACATGCTAAGTTTACCATATTCTATGAATTTCTTTTGACAGCTGATGGTGGCAGAGAAGAATGGAACAATACGATTCTATGACCTGATTACACAGCAGGCCATTCTCTCCCTGGAGTGTGAACAAACACCACTGATGTCAGCAGACTGGTGTTTAAAAAATACTCTTAAAATTGGAGCAGTTGCTGGAAGTGATTGGCTAATCTGGGATATCACTCGCTCCAGGTATTTTTATACCCATAGCATAGGTGTCTTTATTCTCTTCCTAATCAGTACATGAGGAAATGCAGGTACTTGACTAATAGAGTATGGCAGTCAAAGAATCACAAATGGGTCAGGTTGGAAGGGATCACAGTGTGTCAGCTGGTCTGACCGCCCTGCACAAGCAGGGTCATCCTAGAGCACAAGGCACAGGATTGTGAATATCTTCACTGAGGGAAACTGCACACTCTCTCTCAGCAACCTGTGCCAGTGCCTGGTCACTTGCAGAGTAAAGAAGTTCTTCCTCATGTTCAGGTGGAACTTCCTGTGCATCAGTTTGTGCCCATTGCCTCTCATCCTATTGCTTGCAGCATGGAGCAGAGCCTTGCTCCATCCCCTTGACTCTCCCCTCCAGATACTGATGAGGTCCCCTCTCAGTCATCTCTTCTTGAGGCTGAACAGGCCCAACTTCCCCAGGCTTTCCTTGTAAATGCTCCAGCCCCTTACTCATCTTTGCAGGCCCAATGCATAAGCTAAATAAATGAACAGGTATCAAGAATTACAATATTGATCCAGACCATTCCATGATATTCTTTGTTTCATCTTTATCAATATTTTCTGTTAAAAAAATATAACATTGTCTGTCTTTTTGTCCATTTGAAATGGCATCTCACTGCTGTTTACCTCTCACCATATGTGTTTGTTAAAATTTCATTTCAAGTCATAAATAGATAACTATTGATCTACAATAAACTGGACAACTACTTCAGTTTTCCTACTCCAGATTGAGATTAAAGCTGCAGGAATGCTCTTGGTATTCCCTCAGCTGCTTCACAGAGAGTAGACAATGTGTCCCCTTCACTGTACTTTTTGTACTTATAGTATGAACTGCAGTTGTTTGCAGAACAGTTTTTTTACCCTGAATGTCTGTTTTAGTTATCCACAGGATAAGAGACCTGTCCATGTTGATCGAGCCAGATTATTCAGGTATAGATGTTGTCTCAATTTTGTGGGGTTTATCTATTTAAATCTATGTCTATGCAAACTGTTGTGAGTTCAGTAACCTGATTGTGTCTCACTTAAGTCATTTTTAGGGGGACTGAGTCTATAAATTTGTGAAATTTGTGAATGACTCACATTTAGTATGTATGTGTGGCATTCATGTGATACTTTTTTTTTTTTTTAACAACACTGTGCATATGGGACTGTGACTGGGGAATAATTTCCAACCTAAATCACTAAATCTATTTCTCTGCTGTTAGCAGAGTATGTGACATCTTCACACAGTTAGTCCTAAGGGAGAGAAATCAACTCTTTGTGCACTTCTGCTGGTATGACAGGAGTATTTGGAAAGTACATTAATTTTATTCATAGGTGGCTTCATTTTATTCATAGGTGGTCCCGAGTGAATGAAAATCTGTTTGCAACCACTGGATATCCAGGAAAGACAACTACTCAATTGCTGGTTCATCATTTAGGACATCCCCAGGTAAATTTTTGACTGGAGTTGCTTCTGTTCTCCTCAGATCAGACTCATGTTACTTAAAAGCTACAATTAAAAACTAGCCCAAACCATCCAGAACTGCTGCTCGGTGTACCTGTTTTATTTTTTTTTTGGTTTGTGGCATTCATGCTAAGGAAAAAAAAAATTGCTGCACACTTAAACTGCTATTTTAAAAGCTGCTTGATCTATATGTTTTAGTTTGCTTTGCCATATCAGTTCTAAGGGGGAAAAAACCCACCTTTAACCTGATATTTAATAAATCTCGTAATATTTCTAGTTTTAAGGAGTTATAAAAACATCTAGTGGTGTATTTTTCTGGTTTTAACTAATTATATTATCAATCATTAATGAAAATGCAATGCATAGAAATATTTTGCTTTTGCTGGAATCAGTATATATTTATAATGCTTACTGTAAAAATATTACCTCCAAACTTACTAGTTATGAGTACATAAGTAATTTCATTTAAAAAGATTTTTAAGTTTGAGATCATGCCTTTATAATACTACTGTTTATACTAATGTAAAGAGTTGAAACTTACTATGGAATATTTTGCTGTATGTTACTTAAATGTAGTAAGTAGCTACTGGAACTATGTAGCAGAGAATTGCATTTCGTAGAGTTAGTAGAATTTCTGTTGTATTGTAACTATATTTATTAAGGAGTATTTAATCTGTGGTGTTTATTTGTCTATGCAGCTTGGTATCCACAGTATAGAAATAATTTATAAGGGAAGTCGTACTGATATTTCTCTCTCTCTCTCTCTCTCTCTCTGTGTGTTTTTTGAAGCCCATTCTGACTGGAACTGCAGCTGTAGGATCTGGTTTGACATGGCACAGAACTCTTCCATTATGTGCAGTCGGAGGAGACCATAAAATTTTCTTTTGGGTTACTGAAATGTAAAATAAGCATTTGCCTTCAATATGAAACTTGACATCATAATGCCTTTTTTCTAGTAAAATGAAGAAATATATTCTTTGTAATGGTTTTCTCTTGGACAACAGAAGAAAGAAGCAAGCAAGATATAAATCATTTGTGTTTGATTTTTAGCTTGCAAGTACAAGAGCTTTTGTGAAATTGGTTGTCATACATGTGGTTCTTGGTTATTTCTATTAAAATAAAATATACTTTTTAAACATGGTATTTGGTGTGAAATGACTTTTTAAAGCGTTTTTTAAAGAGATTTTGCGTCCCAGCATCTCAGTCTGACAATCTCACTCAGTTAACAAAGCTCAAATATCTGAAATTGTGCAGAATACCTCTCTATATTAAAACTTTGCCAACTATTACTATCTTATAAGAAAGAAAAAAAAAATGCAGTCACATACTGTCATAAAATGTTGTTCTTGGACGTTTTTGAATAAACTACCGGAGAAGAAGCCAATGATAAAATCAGAATGATAATTTGGAACAGTTTTATTTCCCTAACGATGACAGAGGGATTTACTTTGAGCCTGTCAAACAGCATAGTGAGGGTTTTTTCTGCTTACAGCCTTTTACTTCTACTCTTTACAGGAAAATCAAAGGCATTCTGCTTTCTAGGAGCATATTTTTCCTGTCCTTTCCATACAAGACCCAGAACTGATTTAAAAGATGACAGAGATAACTCTTGTCTTAAGTCATGCTTTTGAAGTGAAAGGATGTCAGGATGTTTCACCTAGTGTAACAGCTCCTTACAGCACCGTAGCCTTCCTTATTAGCTGTAGCTAGATTTTAAAATACTCGTTTGTTTCTTCCTATTTATGTGGGATGCATAAAACCAGTTCAGAAGTAGGACATCATCAAATGAGATTATAGTACCTTTTGAAACCTAAGACCATATTATATTTTTCATAATTCTTTATCCCTGAGAATTTTTGCTTTCCAGCTGCCACCAAAACTTACCTAAAATGAATACAGTTCCTTTTAAGGTCCAGTGCGCTGGTGTGTGCCTAAACTGTAAAATGAGCAGATGTTCCAAGATAACAGCACTCTGTTTAACTTGTATCCATTGTCTGACCAGAGATAGCAGCCTTAAGGGGAGGTTTAATTCACTTGCTGCTAAAAATCTTGGTGGGTCTGGGAGGAGGGACTGGCCTGAGGCACTGTTATCTTTTTGGGGTGTAGTGAAACTGAAACAGACGTGGGTTTTTCTGTCCTCAGAGCAAACTCCACGTAGCTCCTGCCTATGCAGAATATATCCACCATACTCAGGACCCATACAGACAAGGGCACTTTGCACTAGGTACGTGCAGGTGCACTCTTGAGTGAGACTTTTTTGGGTTAGAATTGCTTAAGACCCAAGAGGGCAAAGGGCAGAAATTCATTTGTTCTCTAGTTAATTCAGAAACCAGGATGTTTGCTTTTCATACTCTGTTTTTAAGGACTACTTAAAACTGTTTACACAGGAATGATCTTGCCAAGTTTAAGCTCTTAATTTTATACTGGAAAGAAGTAATATGGATTTTTAAAAAATAAATAAATAAGAAAGAGCAGCTAATATTTTTAGCATGTTCTCTATGCTCTTGTACAGAACAAAATAATTAGTTAATCCCCTCATGTTGCCTTAGCACAGTACTTGGAAAACTGAAAGTTGACAAACCATTTTCAGAGAACTGCAATCATCTATCATTTAGTTTCCATTTTCCTTTTTTTTTTTTTTAATAAACATACATAATACCTAACATTTGTATTTCTCAGTCTATTTAACTGTGAAGGGTTGATAATTCTCTGAACTGTTTGCAAGATTTGTACACTTGAGGTTATTGAGATGGCACATTCTGGCGCACTGAGATAATTAAGATTGGAGGGACATTGCTTAAATTCAGTGTAGAGAAAAATCATTGGGGCAATATCAGTTTCGTAGAGAAAACTTTACTAAAATACCCTTTGCAAGCATGGATTTAGAAAACTCCATGGGAAATCAAGCAAATGTTAATCCACACTGATCTTTTCAGCTGTTCATTGGACTACCTTACTAAAAACAACTATTGCCCCTTGTGGAGGATCAGGTGACACCACGTCTGAAGTTTTTTTGGATCAGCTTTTTGTTTCTGTTGAACTTGTCTCTCGGTGGTATAGGTATTTTAGTTCTGGGCTGATTCTAACCTGAATGTGGTGTCCTGGGACCTGTAACAGTATATAAGCACACAAGATGCATATGAACATTGTAAGCTGCAGTAGCACTTGCCAGTTTTTCTCAGCTTGTGCAGTTTTGTTTTGCAGTTGACCTGAGGCTCTGATTCTGTGCAATATATGGAGCAGATCAGTTTCAATGCTTTGAAACCCGTGTTCTTGCCTTTACTTTCCTGTGTACCCTAATCACAAGTCAGGTATTTTTTACTAATGATGAAGCTAGAGCTCTGATCAGTTGTCTGTACACATGGCTCTTCTACTCCAAGTTAGCCTCAGCATCTGGAAACTTGACATCTTCAAAATACTAACGTTCAACCAAATTTCATTTTGGTAACTCTTAACCACTCTTTAATCTCTTTTCCTTCACTGGAAGGTGGAGCTACATGACAGGGCCTTTAAATGCCAGCATGCATATGTACACATGCATAGGGTATAAACTGCCAGCAGTTACATACTGTACACTACTTATTCCTCAGACTGACATTTATCATCTAGCATAGGTGCTGGTAAAAAAATACATTTTCAAATCGTACACACTATAAATCTGGATGTTATCACTCGATTATTTTTTATAAATCCTCTGCTTGGGAGTTAAGTGATTTATACTTACAGCTGAACAAGTTAGCTCAATTAAAATTTTTTAAGAGGTTTTGGAAAGTTTGGATCATTTTCCTCCGTTCTCTGTTTTTCAATTTTCATACCCTGCATTTCCTAACTCCAGCTGAAAAAGTGCTGTGTTGCACTTTTCTATGCAGTATTTTTGGACAAATTAAAAGAAGGAAGTACCAGAAAGTTCACAGAAGAGCATATTTTTGCGAGATTTTTTATCCAGCTGTACAGACCAAGACATTCAGATAAGATCTGACTATGCATTTACATTAACTTTCAGTGCCACTGCCTGGAAAATTTGTATTATAGACATTTTATTAGAAACTAGATTAATTCTTGATTATAATTTAGTTGGAATTTTAAGGTAATTAAGGTGAGAAAATAACTTATTTAAGTTAAACAAGCAGCTCCATTGCCCAACACAAATTCGCACAACTCCTTTAAGCTAGGAATTGAAAGCTAAAGCCACTGAATTTTGTAGGTTAGCCTGCTGCTCTTCTTTTGGGAGAAGTGAGAAATTGAGCCAACAACATGTCAATGCTCCAAAGCAGAGTATGAATCACAAGTTGTTCAATAATTCAACTAGTATGGACAAAAACCTTCACTATACTATCTTAGTAAGAGAGTAATAATGATGTGCATATGACAGCAGGTTAGCAATAAATACATTGTCAAAGTAATAAAGTCAAAAAAAGCTATTTCAGTAAATAAATGAGAACTTAATGGCAACTTGAAGAACAGAACTAAGTGCTCCGTGTACAGCCACCATTGATTCTGTATATGGATTTGTAGAATGCTCTGGCAAACTGTAATTATTTGGAAGTAAACTAAGAATTCTGGTAAATTTTAAACCAAAATTAGCATAGTACATTCGGGGTCTAATCTTCAAAGTATTACAGTAATTAGTGTTTGTATATTCATCTCACAAGAGAAGTTTCCACCTGACAGCCTCAGACTATGACGGTCTCTTAACTGCCCTGACTTTAGGAGGGTTTATTAAATGCAGCAGTATTTAGATGTAACTATAGAGAATTTCCCCTAAATATGGAAATCCACCACAATTTATTCGTATTTACTGCTGTAAACAGGGACTCCAGATCACCCCAAATCTGTCCTTTTTGGAGGAACTCGGGGCTATTCAGTGCTCCTTATTTTTACTCCCCACATCCAAAGTGCGGCACTCCCTCACTCAAATTATGCGTATGAGCACAGGAACAGTTCCTTCACTGGCTTTTCTCATTACTTCCTTGACGTTTGACCGCAGGGGACGACGCTTCCCAAACACCCCTATGCAAGGCCCTGTCCTGAGGCCTGTGGAGCGCTGGGCGACCCCCACTGGCACGGCCGGGCCCCTCAGCGGCTGCCATCACTTGCATCGCAAAACTGGGGCCAAAGAAAGCACCCCAGAAGCCCGGGGCTTATCCTCGGGGTTTATCCCGGGGCCACAGCCGGGCACGAGGGCTGCAGCCGGGACTGCGTTTCCCGGGAGGCAGCGCGGGCAGCGGGCGCGCCCCGCCCCGCCCAGCTCGCGGTTTGTTTCCGGGCCGAGGCTGCGGAGCGGGGCCGAGCTGCGCAGCGGGTCCGTGCCCGCNAGGGGAGCTCCCCGTGCGGTGACGGAGCCGCCCTCGCTCCCGGGAACGAGCGGGCTCTGGCCCTTGCCTCTGTCTCCAGCTGTTTTCCGGAGGCGTTTTGCTTCAAGTTCAATGAGCACGTTGTATTTAAGACTAAGATCGATCTGGGAGACAAATCCAGTCCAAAGCTGTTTATTCAGTTCTTTTAATGTTGCAGAAACTTTCTTTTTAAACTTAGTTTCCTCTATACAGAGCATAAAAACAGGATAGTTCCAACTGACCTAGTGAATCTTCCATACTCTGCGCCACCCCACAGATTTCTGCTGAGGTCATAAGCACAGCTTGGCAGATTCTGGAACCACAGAATTAAACTTCAGCAGATGCTATTGTACAGGTGCAAAGGCTGAAGGCTTGAGATAGTAGCTACAAAAGTCTCACAAAAAGTCAGGATTTTTAGGATGGCCGTAGTGAATTGTATATTGAATGCACTGATAAATCAGCGACTGAAGAAGAGGTGAAGACCAGAGAGTCACTGTATTCACCAAAAAGTGCAGCAGGATCTTGGCCGCTGATAATACTCCTTGTAAATCTTCCACTTAAATCAATGGCAATTTCATAGGCTAATTTCCTCTGTGAAGGTTAAAACTTAAAGCAAATGTCCAAGATTATTAGCCCTGAGGCACTAACATTTTATAGATAATCTTTTGTGTGAAAGTTCTGATTCCAGTCTTCTGTAATGGTTTAAATAAAAATGCCAAGTCTTTGTTACAATATGACCAGCATTCTTTTTGGCAAACATAAGATTCTACATTCTGTTCTGAAAAGTATGCGAGCATCGAAACTGAATTGGAGGATAGTTTTTGGTAGGTAGTCTGGAGTTGCAAATGAGAACCAGTAGGGTAGCCCCTAAATACTTAGCAACATCACTACACTTTAGTTTTCACCATGGTGTTAGTCATAACTGAATATTAGTATGGCTGGCCAAGTTTGGTTTTCCTTCTTAACCTCCAGAAGGAAAGATTCTAATTTCCTCACTCTTTTTAAAAAAACATTAACACTGATTTTCAGGAATATTCAGAATTTCATCTAAAAGTGTTTTCTTTAAGATAACAATCCTTCATTTCTTGGGTCTTGTTGCCTTTTCTATGTGTCCTGTAAATTCTCAGCTGTCATAGATTTTTTGGTGGCAGAGGATTTGTATGAATGCATATGTGTATTAAAAAATGGTTTGTGTGTGTATGCATTCATAGCAGGCACACTTAAGACAGATTTCCAAATAATTTCTTCTAAAAAATCGTGCAATTTTTAACAGATATTTCAATCCAAATGTGAACATTGAAATTGATGTGTAACCTAATGTTCTTACATTTTTTAATGCAGGTTCCTGCTATTCAGCAGAAAAGAACTGTAGCATTTCTAAACCAGTTTGTGGTTCACACAGTGCAGTTTCTCAACCGCTTTTCTACTGTTTGTGAAGAGGTATGTTTATTATTTTCCCAGCTGTCCCTTCATACAATTTAAAAAATTTAAGAAATGACAACCATTCATTTAAATATTTTTGATGCAGTAATACTGGTAGCTTAAACCAAAAAATGTAGTCTGCTTTCTGTTCAAAGTTTTTCTTGATTAAGTACTTAAGGCAGATTTTTCCCCAAGGGATCCACATGAACTCCTGATTGTGCCACACTCAGTCCTGTTTCCTTAAACTTTTGCATTTGTCTTTGAACTTTTTGATACAGGGAATCTATTCTGAGCAGCTTCATCTCTGGCTCTAATCTTGTTATGAGAGAAGGATGCCATGTTCTTGTGGCACATCAAAACTTACTTTCAGATTTTATCACCTTTAATTTAAAAGAGTGATACGTTAAGTGCTGAGTGTAAATAATTTTATTGCTGAAAAAAGGACATTTTTGGCAAGTGATTAGTGTAGAACATGAAGCCCTTAACTTCAGTTTCCTGTAAAAAGAGAGAAAAGTAAAAATATTTAGGATTAGTAAGTTTATGTGATGACTTTAGAGTCAATGGAAATACACCAAACCAACAAGATTAGAATTGTCCACTGAACAGGGCAAATGCCCTCCTTGTAAAAAGGGTGTTTTCTAATGTGGCTTGGAGTGTAACCTTTTTGTCTTTAGAGGTTTTTTGTTCTTTTTCATTAGTTTATTCAACAAGAATGCTATACAGCTCCAGCCAGCTGAGCTAGGGCAGCAGTCAAATCCAATTAGACTAAGCCATGCAATCTGAGAAATTCTGTTATATGTTGGTGAAGTTTAGAGCCAGACTCGTGACAAATATAAAATTTGGCTACTGGATGACTATATGGAGCTTCAGAGGAAAAAAGTAGTTTTTCCTAAGTTTTTAAACTTCTTGTAACTTTATAGGTGGGACAGTGTAACTGCCTGATGATGCTAGTGTTGGTTGTCCAAAAACACAGTTGTCACCTGATCTCAGTATTCCCTGTGGGAATCAGAACATGGATATTTAAAGCCACCTTGAGCACGCAGCAGTGCTGTGAAGTCTGCCTAGTAAAACAGTTATTAGTTAACCAAAATGTGTTGTTACCCAAGAGACTAAATAGTTGCTTTATATACTCCTTGAGAAGTTTTTCGTATTCATGAAGTACAGAAGTGTTTTTAATATGGAAGGTTACATCAAAAACATCACCACATCTGTGGTGTAAGTCCACAGAAGCCAAGAAACTCAAAATCAGGGTTGACACCATCCTTAACTCTAAATTTATTGGCTCTTGTCTAGTGAAATAGACCCATAAAATTGCATAATTGTCTTTCGTACATCTTTCCTCCCCCTTATCCAGTTAAACGTAGGACACGTAGTTCCTTCCAATAGGAACAGACTCCTCTTCATGAACAAAGGACCATCTGTAAACAAGTCAGTGCACTATCCAAAAAGACTAACTCCTGTCAGTCTTCCACTTTTTCTAACATCTTGGCAGAACTGCCATTTTCTTAGGGTGTTAAAGTTCTGCTTCAGAGCCAGGCAGAATCTTGCCAAGGTGCCAGAAAGCTGTCAGAATGGTACATATCTGCCAGCCAGCACTCTAGCCAACTTCACTTGGACAGGTCTGGTGGAGTATGGTAGTGATTAGTTAAAAGACTGGCAGTTCTTATGGAGTAATTTAGAAAAACTTAAGTTGAATTTTAAAAAAAAAGCCAAAATTTGATTGAGGTGCACCTGGAGCAAATAAAGTGTCTGGTTGGTTCTGATTCATTGTGGATTTTGACTGTATAGGACTTTGAATCATCTGCTGTATTAGTTATCAGATTTTCTCTTTGTATTTGCTCACACACATCATTACTTTTCATCTTCCATATTTGGAAAAAGCTTTGAAGAAAGATCTTTTGGTAACTGGAAGAGTACAATATGTCTACCATTATTCTCCAGTTGCCCAAAGTAATGCCTTGTTTACTCTGGCTTTCTTTTGTACATAGTCTGTCTTCTGTTCTGTCATTATATGGGAAAACCAACTGCAGAGTAAAATTATTTAAAATTTGTACCACTGTTGCTACTGTACTAAAAAGGGTTGTCATTGCTTCATTTATTTCATAATGTGATAATCTCATTTACACTGTACTTCACTGTACTTCCATAGGGAAAAGACAAAAGTGATTTTTTAAAAATTGGATGCAAACTGTTTTGTATGTCCAAGTGCATAGGGGAGTGTTTTCACATCCTAATTGTTTTCTGTTGTAGAAATTGTCAGCACTCTCTCTCCGTATCCAACAAATTGAAACCACGCTCAATATTCTGGATGCAAAGGTTTGTATGGATATGGACTTCATTTTCTAGCAGTGACAGCCTCCTAGATTATGTGAAGTACTTTCCTTTTTACACTCTGAATTGAGCAAATAAGTTTTCGTAATGATTTGAAAGAGCTAATATAAAATCCTGATATCAAAAATTCTCTCTTAGCATGCCTTGCCACTTATACTGTGTAACATTTGAATATATAGTTGATATAGAAGAAAGGAACCAACAGTACCTAGTGGAAAATTTGAGTTTGTTAAGCATGTGGAACAGGAAAGGAGCACTTTTTGCCATACAAACTCTAAGAAGGAAATTCTTACCCCCTTTGTAAAACAAAAGTATCTTTGTACGTTACTGGACTGTAAGGACTTCAGCTGAAGTAAGTAACTAGATAGAAGCCTTGTAAATCTTTCAATATTGAAATGTGGCCTGAACTGGATCAAAGCTAATGTAAATGTGTTTATCTTCTTTAGCTGGAATGACAAAAGGATGTAATCTGTGGTCTTATATAAGAATATAGTATATCATTTACTAGAAGAAAAAAAATCCCAAAGTCAATAAATCACCCACTGTAAAATTTTAAGAAGTTGTTCTTTCGATAATGATGGAGGCAATATAGGGGAAATTTTTGTAGGGAAAAAAACAGTGTAATAGTACAAACACAGCTTACTAACTCTTATTTATTTCAGAACATTTAGGAATGATGCAAACTGATGATTTTTGCATAATTCTTCATAATCACATTAAATAGAATTTCCTTCAAACAGATTTATGGTGTGTTTAATATCCACTCACAGCATTTCCTTAAAAAAAGTGAAAGATGTAGAAAATCGGAAAATTTGTAACCAGTCTCCCATCTGTTAGGTGATAGAGCTGTTCTTGCCATGATTTCTTTCACTGTAGGGGAAGTAGCAGAGATTGTGTGGCTCTCATGTGGTTGATAAGTGCAGTAGCAAAATGCTGGGAAGGTGTGGAAGCCTTTCCGGCTCTGCAACCCTGTGTTCGCAGTGAAAGTTTTTATTGTAGCAGGCAGCTGAATAGAAAGATTTTTTTTCCCGATCAAAATACCAAAACTAGGGACAAAAAGTTGTAATTTTACTAATGTAAAACCTACCTGGACAATAAGTGGTAAGCAGCGTGCTGCAGATTTTGTTTTACATGTAGTCTTATAAAGTGCTCATTGCTTATTTGATGATGTTTTTTGCATTCAGTTATCCTCAATTCCTGGCCTAGAAGATGTCAAATTTGAAGTGTCCAGTGCAAATGTCAACAGTGTTACAAATGGTCCCGTGGCACAGGCTGCTGCAGATCAACAGACAGCTGGATCACCTCAGTCTGGAGTAAGTAATGAAGTATAACTCATACCTTGAAGGAATAGATCTCTCCAAGTCAAGTTATAAAGTATATTTAAGTATGTAAAGTTCATATATTTCTGAAGGGATCTTCCCAATGCTGCTTTCAAGTGATTAATTTCATAGAAAAAATACAGTTCTCTGTGTTCTTTTAATAGTACTAGGACTTCTTGTCATTTTTCATTTCATATAAATTAAATACTTTCAAGGAATCTTTGATTTCATTACATTATCCTTTAAGTAATGATTTATACTCAGAAGTATAGTTTAGAAGTTACATGATTGATATGAAACCTTTTACAAGGAATCAAATATTTTGAGGAAAAAAGGCATTGGACTATTGGAGGAGATTTATAGATATACTCCTTACAAATATTTTTTATAAAAAGACCATTTACATTTATTACTGTGTTATTCATTAAATACAACTGAACAAAGTTATTAGGGGATTTTTGGTTTTTTATATGTTGTTCAATAACTTAAAATTGTATCTAAAACTAGAAAGTGAAAGTAGAAAGTGAACAACAAAAGACCTGGATTTTGTGATTTCATACATCTAGGAAACCTCTAATTTTGTGAGTATAGATCAGAATAATCTTGATGAAGAAGAGTTGCACTTTACCCTAAAATACCCGGCTTTATGGATTGGAATCTCTCTATGGGTGTGGTGTGTGCACCTAACCATTAAAGGGTTTGTTTTTGTTCTTCACATATAGCAGAACAATACACAAGAAGAAGGGTTACAGAAAACAGAGGTAGTAACAGAAAATGTCACAACTGTGGCCAAGGACCCAAGATATGCCAGATATCTCAAAATGGTGCAAGTGGTAAGTCAGCTCTCATGTCATTCTTTGGCTAGGATATTATTTTTTGGTGGAATGTACCACACAGCTGTAAGTGAACCTTAAATGTCTGAAAACATATATTGCAACAGTAATCTTTAAGGTAGGATAACATCACAATATTCTAGCACATCTTCTCTAATAAATGAATTAATGTAATATATTCCCTCAGACAGCTTCTGGCAAGATCTTTCTACAAAATTCTGCTGGTAGACTTGTGAACTGAAGGTGTGAAATGTGTAAATGCAAAGCGGTATTAGCCCGAGGCACAGAAGATGCCACTGAAAGTGAAGTTGTCCTGGCAAACTGGAGTCATTCTCTGCAAACACACTGATTGCAGTCTGATTCTGCTGTACGGTACAACATACAGATTTGCAAGTATAGTCCAGAACAGGAGTATTTGCTATTTCTATAAGGACCAAAATAGAGATAAAAGAATTGCTTCACCATCTAGTCCACTCTAGTTTCCTGTTATTCATGATGCAGGTTTTGTTTACATCTTTATCTGTGGTCTGTGCTACAGATAAATAGGAAATAAATTATTGTAATCTCAACACTATCAAATGTGAAATCTAATGAAGGAATGAGAAGGTCAATGGGAGACTATTTGTGATATTTTAAGAGTTCGCTTCACATCCATGAACTTAAAAATGAGATTGGAAACAAAGACTTAATTTCAATTTATTTTCAATTTGTCAGTGAAAATTTTCCTCTAAAATATATATTATAATTCTGGAAAGTATGACTATGTCACAATATTAATAGAATATCACTTATGTTAAAACTAACTTCATGGTTCCACTCAGTCTTCAGAGAAATTATTACAATTGGTCTGCTTCATCCTTTGAATGATGTTCCAAACCTTATTTTTCACTTGAATCACAAGTTGGCACTTTATGGATAGCTTATTACAAACCATTTGGAAAACTAGCAGTGGGACACTAGCAGGGAGTAGAACACTATGTTACTGTATTGATTTAATGCCAGACTTCAAAGTGTACTTGAAAGTGCTGGATGGTCTAATTACTCTGATTTTTTTTTTTTAAAATTTTTTTTTTTTTGTGACTGCTGGAGGAGTGAGATCTCACTTTCCACATTTATCCTGTGTACTGGCAGTTCCTGGTGACTCCACTGCCAGTTGTAAACAGTGTGGTAGGAAAGTCAAACTAACATACTACAAATTAATGTGTATTTTTGTATTTGCCAAATTTGTCTCCTTGTCCGGTCAAGTATTTCAGTTAGTGTAATTTATTTGCCCAAATTAAGTTTCTAGTTGAAGATTTGTTTGAACTGATAATTTATTTATTACTCACAATGTTTGTAGTATAAAAGATCACCATTCTACACTAAAAGTAGCTCTTCTGTGAAATTGTGACAAATTCATTTTGGTGGAGTGCAGTTGAGGATACTAAATTCTTACTTTCTAAAATTTACAATAGTTATTCCAAGAACTCATACAAAAGCAGTACCATATTTGCAGATTAAAATTTAGGAAAGCATGAAAGGTAAAGTAATTCTAATACCCTGATTGTATTATAAACGGATATAGGTACAATCTTAATTGTTTTCCTTCAGATAAGAAGCCTAAAAGGGCATTTTGATTAAACTTGGGATTAGTTTTGTGAATCTGTGATATATGAGGGTACTGAGAGGATTTTTTCTCACAGGTTTTAATGCACACAATGTTGGAATAAAACATACTCCAGGTGTGAACATAAAAACAACCCATTCTTAGAAGTCCTATGCCAAGTTCCCTGTCATTAAAATCAAATATGAATTCTGCTTTGCCTGATCTGACTCAATTCTGTTTTCACCTGGTTTGAGTTGATGCATAAACAACTCATCAGTGACTTCTGAGGTAGGGAAAAGTCCCTTAAGAGCAGTTAAACAGGGTAAGAGCATTAGTACAAGATGGTGTGTAGACACACAATCCCTGGTGTCCAAATCTATACAGAATAACTGAATTTTTAAACTGTCATGAAATACTCAAATAACTATTCAAAATTTTCACCTTTGTAATGCACATTAGTTGTGAAGTACTGAGATCTTCTTTTATTTCAAGCTATTACATTGCAGCTATTTGAGTGACCTTTTTTGACATTATGCCTGATAGATTGCTAGACCTATGTACCTGTGTGTGTGCTGTTCCACAGTGCTCATGCACAAGCCTTGATTGTGATTCTTACTGTGGAACTGTCACTAGAATCACATCTTTGTTTGGAACATTAGTCATGGCTGCCCTTTATTTTAGCAATATTTTACCAGCTTTTGGACAAAAGATACTAGTCCTACCCTGCTTTTCACTTAGAATTTCTTAGACCATGAATAACTTTGTCCCTTTTGAATCAGAAATTGTATCCTTGTTTGATTTGGGGTTTTTTTCCCATATCCTATATTGGCATGGAGTGATCCAGATGGTATTTCTGATGGTTTCCAACAGAAGATGGCAAAGCAACAAGTTGCCTTTGAACAACTCGAGTAGAAACATGGGAGCAGTTTGTTGGAATGTATCTCATGACGGGACATGGGTCTTGGGTATGTGATCCAAGATAAGAGGATGTTTAGGTGTTGGTGGATAAAATAAAGTGCAGAAGCTGTGGAAGGACTTGCAGTGAAGGGAAGGAATTTTTTTAACACATACATAGTTGGCTGAAATCTGTCCACAAGTCTCAGAAGATTCAAGCCTGACTGCACAAGCAGATGTATTCAGAGAAGTTGCTTTTAAATTGTGCTTCTGTTCTCATGTCCTGTGTGCCTTTTTCTCCATGCTTTTTAGACTTCTCCAGTTTTTAACACTGCCTTAAGAGATCCTTCTGGAGTGGTAGCAGATGCCCTTCCTGGTGTTCCTCTCTCTCTTGGGTGTACCTTCAGCATGCCCAAGTCTTTCCTACCACAACTTCTCTGCTGTCTTTGTGCTACTTTGTGCTTTCTCCACGTTCTTACCCAAACAGATAACTTCAGCTTCATGATTTTGTCTGCTTGAAATGCACATATATCTATCCAGTCTTGATTCTCTCCCTGCAACTTTCTCTAGATGTTTTGCCATGAATATAAGATGGATTAAAAGGGCTTTTAATCTCAGTCATTTCTTGCTTCTAGGTTCATATTGATGGCAACTGAGATTATTGTTCCATGCTGTTGTTTGAGAAGTGACATGCATAAATTTATATGGAAGTGTGGTTTAAAAGTACCTGTGTTATTTAACTCACTTGTTTGTGTCCAGTAGTTTTATATTATTCTTTCTCCCGCTACACAGGGTGTTCCTGTAATGGCAATACGAAACAAAATGATTTCTGAGGGGCTAAATCCAGATCTTCTTGAGTAAGTAATTTGTGACTCCCAGTAGGGCTGCAGTGCAACTCTGTGTTTAAAAAGCTTGGAAAAACGTGCTTAGAAAAGATTGTTCAAGGCAGTGTGAGCTATAGCAGTGACAAGCTAGCATTTGACAATGTGCATTTGGCAATGAGGGCTCAAATAAAAGGTCAGTAGCCATTTTCACTGCCCTGTTTAGACTGTGAGGTTTTTCCCAGTTACTTGCTTTCAACACTCCAATAAGAAAATGTCATTATTGTAGAGTAGTAAGAACAAACTCAATATTATTTTGCTGGATGCATGAGGGACAACACAGTTGTTTCCAGATTCCCTTAGTGTAGATGGAGTGTACAACTTGACTTCAAAATTGACAGTGTAAATTGAAGTCAGCAGTTTAAAATTTTGGCTGTTGATTGAGTTAACCCGATGTGAAGACTACTAAGAATAGATAGTAATTTCAAAGCTTCTTGTCTGGCCATAAACATTAATTTTAGTCTTATTTTACAGTTGACATTTAATTTAGTTCTGCTGTATTATTTCACAGAATTTGTTAAACTGATAAAAGTATTAACTTTCATTCTTACATTATAGACACCAAAATGTTTGAAGTATTTTTGCATTCTTTTCAGAAACTTTCAGGGTACTGAAAAGTCCATTTTTCCTTCCCAATGAAGTCTTTTTACATTTTGTAAAGGCTTATTCTGAAACTATCTACTTGTTAAATAAAATAAACCTGAAGTATCATTGTATGATTAGTCACTTCAGCTCCCAGCTACTTCCTGGTCTGGATAAGCCTAAAGTAGTTATTCTTCAGGGTTTGGGGTTTTTTTTACTGATTGAATGAGAAATTAAAAAAAGTCTCTATGCAAGTTGGAGACAGATATAGCAAATAAGAGTTTTCTATATGTGTGTTAAATCTATTGTATTTTTTGCTGCGCTTTTAAGTCCATACCTTTTTATAAATGCTGCTGTTTCTTCATGTTTGGGTGGATTTTTATAGTAAATAAAGCAAAAAGATAATAGGTTAAAATTTTGAAAGCAATTTTTAAAAAACTATCTGCTTTTGGATTGTCTGTTTTGCTTTAAGACAGAAACATTATTACTGTGGATTGAGACTCACAGAATATGTTTGGGGTTAAATCTCAAAATCCATCTTCAAAGATCTGTGCAATGCTTAGTCAGATTTTCTTTAAAATGTTATTGGTTTGAAAACTGGTTGAAGAAAGCTAATTATTTGGCAAGGTTCATAATGTGGAACATGTTGAGGTACCAGGGGTGACTTTCAGTATTCTTGCTTTTTTGTCTTGATATTATAGACTTCTTCTATCATATGTATTGTGCCATTCACACCACATGTCTTGGGTCTTCAGCTTCCTTAGGTCTGCTCACTCAGTCCCAGAGAAAATTAGGAACATGCACACATGGCTGTCTGTGTGCTCAGTCACTTACTGCAGACTCCCCCAGCTCCTTGCCATTAGCTGAGCATGCCAATTATTTGTGGCCTTAGATATGCTAATTCTAATGATACAATATTGTTTCTACACTCTCCTCTTGGCTTTTCCACCACAGTTATTGCTCCTTTCTCAACTTTTCACAGTGTTTGGTAACTGTTTGTTCTATCAAGCTCCCAATTTACCTATCTTTAACTTCTGTTTCTTATCCTTCCTCTCTTGCCTGTCTTCAGTTCCAGAAGAATTTGTCCTGCTCTCATGAACTAAAGGAATTCAGCACCATCTTCCTTTTCTTAATAAATGAGAGGTTTTGCACTGGTCTCTCCAGATCACATGTCTTTGCACAGCTCTTCTGTTTTGTCATTACCACGGAAACAATGAATAATATTGTGAAGTGGTATTTGCATGAGAAAGCAAATGCTTTCTTCATTTGTTTTAGAGGTGTGCAGCGGGGAGGGAGAAGGCTCTTCTGCAGTTCTTTAACACACTTCTCATCTTTGCACCAAAAATGTTTAGGATCACTATAAAGTTACCTTAGGGATTCTCAACAGAGAAATTATACTAAACAGAACTAATGTTGGAAAAGAAATTCTATACCCTCAAGATAAATAAGAACAGGATGATTAATACAACTGTCAGCTTAGTTTAAATGCAATATTTTATCCAAGAGATGTTAACTGTCATACAGGAAGTGAGTTTCTCTGAATCTCATTTTCCCCCAAGTATAATTATGTGTGTATTTTCTGTTGTTTTCAGCCTTTATCAGGCTCTGTATTGCTTGTATGTCAAATTCATTCCATACTTAGGAGGCAGAGTCCATGGAGAGCCAGCATCTTCAGGCTTAGATGGCTTGCTTCTCTCACCTTAATTTCCAAGAGATTCCCCAAGCAAACATTTTGCCACAGTGTTAAGATCCATCCTAAATATCCTCTTTGAAACTAAATACAAGAGGTCTGATCATTTGTAGTCAATAAAAATCCCATGGCTGCTCTTGCATGTCAAATTTAACCCAATGTTCTAGCCAAATTCCACTCTGAGTAATTCTTTTTTGCTTCACTAAATTATCCCTGCAGTTTTAGTTGGATACAATATTGTTCATTTCCTGTCTTATTTTTTTCATGTACTATTTACACTGCTCAATGGTGTACAGAATGTTCCTTTCAGCCCTAGAACCTCTGAAGATTGAAAAAAAATTGAATTAATCATTATTGCCTGCTTTCAACTCTTTCTACAAGTGTTTGCCACTTCTTAACGATCTGTCATCATTTCTGATGGCATCAAAGGCATGCATTCACACTGGTGTCTACAGAGTTTTGATCTCCAGTGAGTTACAGTTTCTAGTGTTTGCCTTTCAGTTGTAGGTGAAGCAATATCACTAAGGTGTGAGTTTGTGAACCATAAACAGTTAATGTGTTAAATGTTGTGGCAGTAAAGTGCCTGCAGTTGTTGTGCAAGGACAGTGGTGTTATGTGCTGAGCTGCTTGTGTTCTCAGCTGGATCTGCAACACAGAATGTTTTTGTTGCCTGCAGGACCCCAGATGCCCCTGTGCCTGCCTGGGGAGACGATGGCAAAACAGAAGAGAGTTCTGATAGTGAGTCTTCATTCAGTGACTGAAGAGATTGATTCCAGCCTTTGGAAACCTTTGTTAAGTGCTCATGTGTTTGGAGCTTTGGCAGACAATGGTTTTGTGTGCATTACATGGGTGGCATGGTTATCTGATGGTGTTTTTAAGAAATAAGATCCTCCATGTTCTCTTCTGGAAAGTCTGAACAGGCAGCATGTTTCAACCTGAACCCTTTCCCAATGAAAATGAATCGTGAGATCCTTGCAGTTTTCGTGCTGCATGATGATTTGTTTCTGATTCTGCCAAAATTACTCTGTAGACATCTAAGAATTCCACACCTCTGAACCTCCATATCTCTAAAACTACATTCTGGTCATTGTTAGATTTTCTGTGTAACACATTTAACCTATGTGGCCTTCTTTCTGCCCCATAACTTAAAAGTAAATTAACTTTGGAAAATGTAAGTGTTTCACTGATGAACTGTACTTTTTTATCAATACCTATATCTGCAGTGATGCAACAAGAATTACATATGTCAGCTCTCTTATGGTGATTGCAAATCAGTGATACGCAGATTTGAGGAAAACTAAAATACAAGTGAAAAATATATTAAAGCCCATTTTGAATCTGTTTTCAAAGCATATACTGCCACATTCAATGCCACATTAGAGTCTATATGAGGCTGATAAAGGAACACCTACACATGAAGGGTTGATTTATCCAATTCAGGTTGGGGTGTTGTAGAACAGTACAAACATAGCAAGGTTGGTTTGAAAATGACACTGGGAAAAAAGCAAGGGACTGGGAGATTATTAATGAAATCTCACTACTTGTTCACTGTTATGTGGGTCAGTTGAAACCATTTTCTGACGTCATTGGCCTTACTCGAAAGAAGCTGTCACTGAGCAGTTTCCTTAGGATGAGAAATCACCTCCAAGTTGATGCCTTTGCTGATATTTTCAGCAAAGAAGCTAAAATCCAGTTTGTATAAGGGTAAAAACTGCCTTGGCACCTCTTGTGGCACAATATAAAGAAGTGCTTGACATGCCCTGAAGATTCCCCTCAAAATTACTTGATGTACTCGGTGACTCAAGAATGATATTTCATTAAAGAATCTTCTTTAATACAATTTGTTCCACATGAAATCTTTCACAATCAGTTTGAATTCCCCAGATTGTTGTGATAATACCAGAATGCTGTGTGCCAGGCAGTCATTAACTTTCTGGTATTTCACATTCTTGCTGCGACTAAGAGAAGACTAAAACTGAAGCTCCAAGTATACAAGTTTGTTAGCCTTTATGACTGAGTCAATACCTTCTCTCTTAGTTACTTGTGCCACTTCAGTAGGTTACCTGCTTTTTCTTTTTCTGTCATCTAAGCATGGTTCACATTTAAGCCTAGCAGACATATTTATGCTCTCCATAACCTGTGAATCAGAGTAACGCCTGAATCCCTACAAAAGCATATATGCACTAGAGAATGTCTAGAGATGGCATTTCAGAGATGGGTTAATTACTATTGAACATTTAAAATGTTAACACTTGGTAAAACACAAAAAATACTAACATATTAGCAATAAGTATTTCAAATGTAAATGTGATAATGTTATTTCAGAATGTATATATTGAAATACTCATTTTTAAAATCTGTATTTTAAAACTCATTTAAGCAGTCTGTATAATAAAAGCTATACTTTATAAACCAAAGTTGTGATTTTATTTTACTCCTGTATCTTCTTCTAAACAAGACAATGAAAATCCTTCCAAAGTCTCTCATGTTTCTTCAAAACTAACTTTTCTGAAGTTATATCAACCTGCTAGCCTAAGGGGAGGAGAGTTTTGGAAATTGGGGTTTGGAGTTAAAGTTAATCCAGGTGGCACTCTGACTACAGGAGAACTGAATATCCCATAGCCACTGTTCTAAGAAGCAAATTTAAGGAAGGCTGAAATTAATGAGTATTATATGTTTGATATTTTTGAACTGACATGAACCTATGTAGGGAAGTAGCATGATTTAAAGAGTTGAATAGTAGTTAATTCTTTTTCTAAAGAAATAAGCAAGGTTACCAAAAGACATTTAAGAAGGTATAGCTTCAGTTGTTTAATATTCTGAAGAAACTTTTTGTGTAAAATAATTTTAGTTTGATAAAAACCATAAATTGTCTTTTACACCACTGCAGATACACTTTTATGTGGAATGAAAAAGAGAGCCTCTGGCCTACAGACTGCTTAAGAAGTGGATTATTTTTTCAGGGTAGAAGTTTACTTTAGGGTAGGGTTACATTGGTAAACTTGCAAAAACATTAAGAAAAATCTTGCCACTTTCTCCTCTCCCAGCTGAATGGTGACACACTGCACAGAAAAAATCTAAATGTCTAAATTTTGAGGAACTGGGGGGAAAAAAAGAAAAACATGCCTTTTTACATTCACTGTCTCAGGACCCATAGTGCTTTCACTGCCTTTGGAGACTCTGACCACTTTATGCTCTTCTGTTCCTAAACACATCCCTTTGCTCTTAAGCTGTAGCCACATTCAGTCTGAGATGTTTCAGCTTAGGACACACTGACACAAGGAGCTGTTAAGTATGGGAAGGTTGGTTTGAGACTGAGTTATGTCAGCTGTGCTGGTGCTCCTTGATCTGCAACAGTTTTCTAGAGATGTGGTGCTAACCCAGAAAGCTGGAAAGTCCTTAACCGCAAGCTAAATACTATAAGCAGAGAATATTCCAAGGTACTCATTATTTGCCATCTGTTTTGGAATAGAAGATGGAGGGAGTATTTCAGCTTGGCAGCACAGTAATCAGATATATGTGATACTTTCAAGGGAAAAAGTCCATTTTTAAGAGACTTTTATTTTTAAAAGCTTCCAGCAGCAATGAAAGTTTGGAAGATACAGTATATGTAAAGTGTCAGTAATACATATCTAATATACACAAATTTTTCATGGATTTAAACTCATTATCTGGGGCAATATTACAACTTGTAGACATGAAAACTACTGTAGAACATTGCTGGAATAATCACTGAATGCATCTGTTAATACTAATTATGTACTACAAGTAAACTATATATTCTTTGTTTAAACAAACTTTTTTAAGGCTATCACCATATTCCTCATTTTGTAGGTGAAAGGGAGTGCAGAATGCATAAAGGTCAGTTTCTTAATGGTATTACAGTCATTTGCATGTAGATGCTGTTAGCCTAGATGCATGTCTTTTTGTAAGTAAAACCTCAAAAAACTATCAAAGGCAAAAACGACATCTGGACATGATGATAACTTTATAGTAAAGTCCTGATTTAGCAGTTGTAATCATTAATCTGTTCCCTCTCAAGTCTTCTGTTCAGCTACATTTGAAACGAAAATTGATGGTTCTTTTTCCAAGCTGAGTCTCTTCCTCTGTCTTGTTTTTCTTTCCAGTGTGTGTTATTTACACCAGTGAGTAAGTGTATAGTTTGACATTCTGTAAAAAAACAAAAAAAAAACCCCAAAAAACCAAAACAAAAACAAAACCAATAAAAAAACCTATAGTTTATTCTTGGAAAAAACGAATATCACTAGGATCAGCACTTTGAGCTGTGTGTGATCAGGTCAGTTTTGCTTTCCATACTGTTACATAGCAAGGAACTTAAGTTCATCATGGGCTCAGTCTGTCTGGAGATCCAGTTTGCTCTCTGAAAAGCTGATCCGAGGTAAGAGTCCTACAATGAATTGGTCTGCAGAACGGGAGATGTATTTTCTTATTCTGAACATTTGGCATCCTGCTGTCTGAAATGCCTACACTGGTGTCCAAAGTGTTACTCTCTTGATGCTTCATGTGATGGTGTCTCCATTCAGGGCACTTTGCAAGCAAAACAGGAACTGCCACGTTAACTGGGGCTGGTGGCTTGCTTAACTGCACAGTTGTGTCTCTGCTAAAATCTGTACTGAGTGCCTTAAGGGAAGATGTGAGGAGCACTGCAGTGTTCTTGCAGCCCCTTTTCCTGCCACCAAGACTTCACTCCAGCCACAAGCAAAGATTGATGTTCAGTACTAAATTACAAGTTTGTTGGTGCTTCCAAAAATAATTTCATTAATTTGGAAAGCTATGGCTATTCCAGCTTAGTGATTGACTCAGTAACTTTGCTAATACGATATTGTTTTAAGGGACTTCCATGGGCTTGTTCATTATGAGGGTAACAAAGCAGAAAACTAAAATAATATTCCTCATGCCATAAAAAAAAAGTGACAGAAACAAGCTTAGCACAGGATGTGTCACATTCTGAAGAAACAAGACTGAATAGCCATAAATTAAAATGCACATCGTTGGGTGAGGACAGATGCAGCACAAAGCACGCTGTTTTACTTGCTTAAAAAAAAAATTTTAAAAAAAGGTGTGTCTTGACCTTAAACTAATGGATTATTTTCTCATTCAGTATATTTCCCATTTTCAGGTTAATGGGTGGAAAGGAAAATTCCAAATAAACATTCACTTTGCAGACAGTTGGTTTTCTTCGCTTCAGTCTTCAGAAATGGTGCCCTCTCCCTGAGGGAATGATTTGGTAAATAGGTAGTGCACCCTTTGCATCTCAACCTCTTGTATGTTCTAGAATATGTACTAGAAATCCCTTCCTAGGTTTCACTATGGCATCCTGCCATGGTCTGTAGAATCAGAGGTTGTAGTAAAGTAAATGCTAGGCCAGTCTTTTACTGGAAAGAGCATGTATCTGAGTGCTGAAAATACAAGGCAAAGGGATCTGAGAGTAATTTTTTACACCTATATGAACAGTTCTTTTTATAGGTAATGATCATCAACTGTTTGATAAACCTGATCCTTTAAGTCACTTGTAGGGGTGAGAAGTTGAGTACATGTGAACCAACCTGCTGTGAAGAACTGGACAGTGGAAATAAACTTCCAAGGCCCATTTTAGATAATAGCTCTCCCAAGAACTGTGATTATTCTTTTTGCTTTCGAACAAACGATCTCTAGTGTTCGGTTGACTCCATGCTCCCAGCAGATTGCATAATCCTGGTGTGATTTCCTATAGCACAGTCCAGGACATGGGGAATCCTTTCCCAGTGAGAGCCAAACTGTTCATAATGTACATCTTGCAGTATTGATTTCTCTTTACTACTTCCCAACAACTCTTTGGAAAAGAACACTTCTGTGTGCTGAGATGATCCTTTGATCTTCTGAATCCAGTTCACCTACTTTTAAAGTAGATCAGAAGTAGGGAGGGAAATGAACAGAAAATGAGTTGACTTTTTCTCAGCTGTTTCATCCTTTGTTTTTTCCCTCAGGGAACAGGCAATATTTTTGTAAAAAATGGATTAGGTGAAAAATGGTTCATGATGCTTTATCATGTGTTTGTTGTGGTTTAGGAAACTGATGTTAGAAGCTTGTCTGCCTGCACAAAAGCATATGTCAAGAAGAAAATTTCAAAAGAGCTGAATTCAGTTAAAATATCATGGCTGGGAGTTTATTAGCAGTATTTTTGTTACTGTTTCCTTGCCTCTTACTTGGCTTTTGTATTTGCCTCCTCTTCTGTTGTAAATGTGAGGCTTTGTTGCAGTTCTTTCAGCCTCCTGACATCCTTGCTCTTCAATCATGGTCGAGCTGGCATGTTATCAGATTTGTAACCAAGCTGTCTTCTGAGCTCTTCCATTTTACAGGATAACTCTGTGATACTTTCTGTGTATTTCAATTATGAAAACTGTTTAGCTTGATTTACTGTGGAAAAACCATCACTTTATACGTGTGTCTGTCCTTAGCTTCCCTCAGCTTTCAGAACCTGTTGGCTAGTTTCAGTCACATTTGGGTAGGGAGGTATCCCAAATAATGGGGTTCTTATGGATTTGATACAAGATAAATAACCAAATAAAGAGGAAAGGTGGTGTAACAGCATTTGAGCATTTGAGCTGAAGCATCCCTAGCTGAAGCCTTCTTGTACCCTGAGTGGTCCATGCCACAGAGAGGTCTTACCCAGTACCCCATTCATGCTTTTCCCCGGATGTTGTGCCCTCTCAACAGAAGCCTTTAACCCTCTCTGGTTACAGCCCTAACTCAGCTATAGGATGGTCACCTGGATTTTCTTTATTCAAGCCATGTGTCAGTCAGCAGAACACCACAACACTGATTCATTGTCAGTGAGGTTATACCAGTGGCTACAGCAGATAGAACCTGACGTGCAGTAAGCAGCTCCCTTTTTCCAGGGTCTCCTGTAACGTTTTATGAGCATAAGGCTGTGTGGTCTGTAGCCCTGCTGTAGGAAATGCACATGTGAACTTGCATCTTAGAAACCAAAACCAGTCAGACACATGCCTGAGCTCCCTAGGAAGTCAAATTATGTTTGTTTCCCTGAATTTCTTGCTCTAAGTATTCAGTTACCAGAAAACATTTCAAAATGAGACCAGCTTGGATCAAGAGAGATGCCATGCTTTTGTGGTGACTGAAGCCTTGGCAGACAGGACAGGAACAATAGGGCAGTTCTCTTTGGGAATTATTTATATTGTGCTCACAAGCAAACCGTGCTGTGCTGGTGTTGTGTAAGGCAATCCTCAGGAAATCAGGTGGGAGTACAAACTTTCCTATTGCTGTATAAAGAGTGTGTTGCATAACTGAACTTGTCTTTCTGCTGTTAGGGATGTTTTTTTCCGTTTCAATTATTGTGTCTATATCATCACACATATCAGCCCACCCTGAACTAGCTGTGTTTTCCAGGACCTGTCCCTCCTGGGCATCCATCCCTTCCCTGCATTTCATGCTCTTTTTCTCCACAGGATGTCCTGGCATTGCAATGAGCCTCAGCCACCAGCAGTACCAAACACAGCTACCCATCGTCAGGCCCCAGCTGGCTGCTGCTCCCTGTGTTACTAATCACACCTCTCCTGGGGGCTGAATTGCTCAATCTTGCCCAAGTATTTGACACTGGATTCTTTTGTCAGATGCCTTTGCTGGGACAGTGTGATAAGTAATGGACATGCTGTCAGGAGCAGGCTTTGCCAGGTGACACACAATGGGGATCTGCTGACCCAAAAACTTGACTTCAGGAGCCGTGAGCCCCACCTTCACCTGAAAGGGCTTAGGTTTTAAAAAGAGGTTTTTGTGTGTGCATTTGTTAACTTTTAGTATGTGTCTGTTGGGCAGCTCACCTACCATTTCATTGACACATTGAGCACACAGTCAAGCTAGAGCTACAATTAATGTTGCACAATCAACGGAGGTAGCAGCCATGCCATTTTGGATGCCATGCTTTAGCCATTTTCCAGTACGTATCTTCGTTGTGAGAGACTCCTTATCACACAGGAATCACCTGCCAAGAGGAATGCCCAGTCATACAAAAGAAACTTATGATCAACAGTCATTTGTTTATGTGGTCCACGTTTTTTATCTGTCCGGTGAAAGCAATTGTCACCAGTGCATTCAATGCATCTCAGCTTATCTAGAGGCTAGACAGCATTTCTGCTTTTAGGTTTGCATAGCAAATTCACTTTAGTGCCAGTCTTCACTTAATAGCTTTGCTTGATCTTTTTCTGTCTAGCTTACATATGCAAACATAATGAACTGGGGAGAAAAAAAAACACTCATTGATGCTTATCTTCATTATGGACAGAATCTTTATCCTCAGATTTTGAAAGTTTTTATTACTTCAGCTCTTTCACATCACAAAAAAAAATACGTCCACACATACACATATCCTTTCTCACATGCACACTCCTAATTTCCCAACATGTTTATATTTTCAGTTCCAATTTGTAACACTTCATCTGTTCCTGAACAGTGCACATTCTTTATTTATGTTCAAGATCCAAGCAAATAGAATTCCTTCAAACATCTTTCTTAATCAGAGAAGAAATGACAGTGAAAAAAAGCAAAACAATTAAATTCCCCCCCACTTATATGAAAATTGTACTGTGGCTTGTTTTGTTACATAGTGTTACACTGAAAACAGATATTTGAAACTTGGCTTTGAAGCAGGCCTCCCTTCAGCCTCCACAGGCAACCAGACATTCCCCTTCTCCACATCACTTCCAGCAGCTCTTTCGTGCAAAACATTTCCCTGTTTATCCTCCAGACAAATTACAATTGCTGGTCTTAAGTAATTTGTGTACTAAGAAAAATGACGTGTTGTCAACCCCAGACCCCACTCCTCTTTCTAAATCCTTTCTTTCATAAATAATGAAATTAAAAGAAGAGGGAATTAATTCAGTGCACTTCTTTCTTTTCTTTTAAGATGCTAGGGGGGCTGCAGTGGGATCAGCTGCTAGGTGGACAGCGCAGTGAGCAGCAAATACAATCAGCCTGTGTACTTTGCCTGATGCCCAGGCTCAGGGAGTAGAGCTTCAGCAGCACTGCTGACACAAGAAAAGCAAGTCCTGCATTTACCTCCTCTAATCTGTGTTCTTTGTAAAATTACTCTGAACTGTTTAGCAAAATGTTTAGCTTGTTTTGATAGCTGGACTAAATTGTAAACAAATGGTAACCACATGTTATTCACGGAAGAATAATTTTGCTTTGTTTGGTTTTATGACAGCATTTACTCAGTATTTTTGCAGCCTTAGTGACCTACATGACCTTTGTCTACAAGGACTACTCTTTCTTTAAAAGCAAAGAATTAACGAAATAGATTATGGCAGGTTTGGTTTTTAACTATAGCAGCTAGTAATTTAATGGAAACCGCCCCCACTAAATTTCTTTGGTGTTTTCAGAGATCAGAAATTCTGTCCCAAGGGCCTTTAAAAATACTCAGTTGAAGTTCATTAAGTCAGGGAGTGATGGCAATACACATTACTATTCTCCGTAATTCCTGCCATCACAAACCATTTTCTGGCTTCTCCTCACCTTGCTCTGAAGTGGTTTTTCCTTTGGTTTATAGTGGTTTTTTACTCAATACTTGAAGGGTGTACATTGTGATGAAACCTTCCGTAAAATCACTGACACCATCACACTGCAGTTACAGCTTTGGTCTATTTGCCTTAAGGCACAAGCCAAGATCAGATGGTTCTAGATCAGGAAAGAAGAAATGGGGAAGTCAAAACCACATAAAAGCTTTTCTCCTCCATTCAAGAGTCCCAGAAGAAATCACAGATATGTTAGGTCATCCTTAGAAAAATTGTTCTTTTACAAAACACAAGTAAAAAGGAAAAAACAAGACCCAAAGCACTAGGGTGTTCAATAAATGAATTATTTCATGGTAATGTTGGGAAAGCAGTAGCAGAATAATTTTGTGGTTTGGTTGTTGATTTCAAGACAAGACAGCTTTGCAAAGCTGCATGAGAGGGAACAGAGCCTCTTGGTTAGGATTTGTAAATAGAAAACATCCTAGGGCTGCTGTCCTCTTCCTCTTTTCCTGGATCATTATTCTCAAGAAGCCACCTGTATTTCTCTTTGTAAATGGTCTATGCTGCATGTGAAACAAGGAAGGAAGAAATGGGGGAAAAATCAAGAAAATAACAACAAAAAACAGAAAAAAAATTTGTTGAACAAGACACAGTAAAGTTAGGGGTTTTTTTGAAAATGCTTGATTTTCAAGGAGGGACATCTCCAGTTCTTGGTTCTCTAGTGTACGAGGAGGGGAAAGTTACAGGTGCTTTAACCACTGTCAGCTCCATTTTGCTCCCAAGATGACATACTTACAAATTGAACGTACAGTTGACAGCAAATATAAGAAACACCAGTGCTATTATTTCTCAGTGTTCCTCTATGGGTTTTGTGTCTTATATGTAGAAGCTTTTTCAGTAAAAGATAAAGAATACAACATGAACAAAGGCTTTTTTTTACCCCATAGTTAAATGAGTCACTGAGATTAAACAAAGGCTAAAGTTCAGGGGTCTGATTTAAGAGTCTCTTTCATTTCTACTACCCCTAGGGTTTTGTCTTATGGGCTGTCACATTTTTCATTCCTTCTAAACCCTTTCTGCATGACATTAATTTGCATTAGAAGTCCCATGGCAATAGCAGGAATAATATTTAGCTCTCTAAACCAGAGCTTTTATCCATACTTCCCAAAGGTATGTCAGCTCTGAGTGCAACTGGTCAAGATGCCACTTGAAATTCCTGCCAGCTCTTAGACTTGTGGTGGTGAATCTGAGCAGGTTACAGCAGCTTGAGTCAATTTTCAGTTCATTTTTCTTTCACAGGAATGACTGGAGCTCCTGGACAGGAAAGACTGACCTGCTCCTTTTTCTTCCTCCAACTCCTTCTTGATGCCTTTCTGACTTGCCTAGTCCCCTTCTCCTCATCTCCTGCATCCATTTCTTGCAAAAGGTCAGAAAAGTATTTTTAAAAATTTCAGACCCACTTAGAGCAGATTTTTAGACCTGCCATGTTCCAACCATTGGAATGAAATATTCCAGCCCAGGAGCCCTTCTCGGGATGATTTGTTTCTGAAACTTCTGATTCAAAATTCTTTCTTAAGAAAGTTAGGGGTGGGGGGCGAGGGTTTGGAAATCAATTGGGTTTTTTCTGTATTTTTTAAATACTATTTTTTAAAAGTTTCAGGTTTCTGACATTCAGATCAGAGGGAAAGCCTTTGCCAGGCAGCACCAAGGGCAGATTCTCTTCCCCTGAGGGAGGGCAGGACAGGAACTGAGCTGGTCAGCACCAGCACAGTCCCACAGACCATGCAGGAGGAGAGCAGGCAGGGTCCAGATGCTAGGCCCAAGCTGAACTGAAAGTTCAGATCACAGACAAACCCGAAGTGGCAAGGCAGGTTTGAAGTGAAGTTGAGTTCACAGTTCACATTCCAGTCCAGAGAACACCCAGTCATTGCACATTGCAGTGGTCACCAAACAAGTTTGTCATGTGGAGAGACCCAAGCTAGAAAATCAGACCAGAGGGTTTTCTTAAAGAATTTCTAGACAGGTGATTGGCCTTCTCAGTTGTCTCTCTCCTGTTAGAGAGGTCCAGCCCCACCAGAACTTTCCAACCTTCAGTAAAATCTTTGTAAGCCCCATTTTTCCCCTTGTGCAGTAAGGACAGCGCCTTTGGTAGCCCCCATCCTGGCACCACAGCAGCAGGAGTGAGACGGACACAGGACCTGTGCAGCAGCCCACAGCAGCGATTTCCCGGTCCGTGTCTGCTACAACATTTTCTGAGCTCCCCTCAGATTAAAAGCATCAAAACACCATGTACAAGAATTATGGAAATTATGGCTGCCCTGCACCACCACCCAGGAAACATAAAAATATTGGAGGTTCGCTGTAGGAATACAGAGCATTACTGCAAAATCAAAACACAAATGGCACTGCACTTGCAGAGGAATCTCTGTTGCAGAGGTAGCTTTAAAACTGACAATTTACAGCTTGTATGTTTAGGGAGAAAAAAACACATAATGGTCTCAAAGACCAGTTTTGACTTGAAACTGTAATATGTATATGCAGCAGAGACTGAGAGAAAAGGGTTGACTCATTCTTCTTGTGTGAGAAGGGATAGTGTGGAAAAGATACCAAATAACACCTAATAAAAAATAGGCAGTGATGCATATAAACTAGATGTTGGGAAGAGGTCTGGTAAAATTTTATTTTCTGGCACTAGTAGTACACCCTGAAAGGCTGTCTGAATATTGGAGGGATTTCTTGACAGAAAACTGAAAACTCCAATTGTAATAAAGGGAAATATTTTTTTCTGACAGAGCAGTAAAAAGGTGCAACATCTGATGCCCTGATAAATATATCCAGTTACCACAGGCACCTACAGTGCACCCTCCAAACACATTATTTTTGCTGGTGAAGTGGAAAAATGGGCAAATTAGGATTAAAGAAAATTCTATTCCACTTTGAATGTCTGGAGAGTGACTGAACAGTATAAATTGTGTATCTTGGCCATCTCCAAATATATAGGCAGGGACTTCAGGCAACGTGTTAGAACTGCATTTCCTCAGAGGTAAAACTCAGTTGCAGCCATCAGTAAACTTGTATTTTTCCATCTGACATGGTTAGTAACTTGGATTCCTGATGAGGAAAAAAGATAGTAGCAAATAATTAAACACAGAAGTGGTGAAGTATGCCCCATATGGTAGCAAGTTTTCTCTAATTGGTTAGGTGGAACTATGGAGATACGAAAAGTTAGTGTTTCCCTTATAACACAAACAAACAAACAAGCAAAGAAGAGATGTACCAAAATGACTGTCAGCATGACTGCATCATTTGCCTGAGCACTACATGGGCAGCAGCTTGAATTTCACAACTGCAAAGATGTTCATCTATGTTTATGCAGCTATTTTGTTTTCAGTGAGTTCCAAAGAGTTGATGGAAAGGTTTAATGGAAAACTGTGTTAGGGGTTGGGTTTCTTTCTTTTTATTCCTTTCTACTTGTGGAATTTTTTTTCCCATTGAGTTGCTAGGAAGCACTGACAGCTGGGTACTTGAGACAATAGAAAAGTGGCAAAGCCTGAGGAGAAGAGGGCGTCTGGTGGCACTCCTTGTTTTTGGGAGTTTCTCTTGGAGGGGCAGAGGTGCTGCGAGAGTTGGGCTGGTAGAGGATGGGGCTGGGGCAGCTGCTCGCTTTCTCTTCCTCTTGGCTTCAGAGGAAAACAGTTGAGGCCACTGCTTGGGAAGGGAATTTGTTGCTGCCACCAGAGCCCAGCCCAGAGCTGTTTTTTCTGCCGTGAGGTGAGCCTTTGCTTGTAAAAGCAGCCACTGAACTGGGACCTCATTAACACCCACCTCACTAAAAGAGGGACCTGTCTCCATTTGCTCGGGTGCCCAGGATCTTGTGCTCACCCCTCTCCACCCTGCTGGGAGCTGGGCTGCCACAATCCTGCCCCTGCTGCTTCTTCAGCACTGCTCCAAGCTTTCGCTGCTCTGCACCCACACCCCCTGCCTGCCAAGATGCCCCCTGGCTCCACCCACAGCTCCAGAGCTCCTGATACATCTCTTCTAACACCCTAGGATTTTTTGCTCATTCCTGCCGTTCCAGCTTGGTGCTCCTTAGAGTCATGCAGAGGCACCGGGATCAGACTGACCCGGGGGGTTTGTGCAGCAAAGCCTCTCCTCCATCCCTCCCTGTCTGGGCCGAGCGGCCATTATCGTGCGCTCCCTGAGATCGCACCAGTGCCCCCTGCAGCCGCGGGGGAATCATTGCACCCGCCCTGCCCAGCCAGGAGCCACCAGCGCCCCTGCCGGCTGTGTCCGGAACTGCACTGAAGAGGAAAGAGCCCATGGCCAAGAAGGCTGATACTGGGTTTGTGGTTCTGTTTGTTGTTAATGCCAGAGTTGTCGTTTTGTTTGCCTTGTTATACACACTGGTAAAAAAAGTTATTCCTATTCTCATATCTTTGCCTGAGACCCCCTTAATTTCAAAATTATAATAATTCGGAAAGAAGAGGTTTACATTTTTTCATTCCAAGAGAGGCTCCTGCCTTCCCTAGCAAATATCTGTCTTTCAAACCAAGGTACTATGGAAAAAAAACACTTTTAAACCAGTTTTCTGGGTTTGAAAGACTTAAAGCTGCTTGGAAGGAGGTGTAAATGATATGTATGAAACTTTAAAACAATTTTTTTTTGGTCACATTCCCTTTAGAATATTTTTGTCACATTTCCTTTAGAAAATCTTTATGGTCAGTCAAATATTTGTGTAAAGGTGTTAATATCACTTTAATGAAGATATGATGTAGTTAATTCTCTTTATGCTATACTGTGAGTTACTTTGGCTTTCTTTTTCATCCCAATCCTGTCTTACATTCAAAAATAGGAGTAGAGAGACTCATATTTGCTCTACATATGTAGCTTTTTTGAATAATTCACACTTAATCCAGAAGCATTTTTTTGCCAAAGGGGAACTGAATGATCAAAAAAGCCCATACTTTGTCTCATATTTAAAACATGCAAATAGGCAATATTATCGAGTAATAGAATCACAGAATGGTTTGGGTTGCAAGGAACCTTTAAGATCATGCAGTTCCACTGCCTCTGCCATGGGCAGAGACACCTTTCACTAGACCAGGTTGCTGAGAGCCCCATCCAACCTGGCCTTGAACACTGCCAGAGATGGAAGTGTTGCATGATTCATGTTATGTGATTTTCCCTATTTTAAAAGCTGTGAGTCTTTCTTGTCTTTATTAACACCATCAGTCTAAGATCTGCAACATTTGCTTATTAACTTTCCCAGCACCCTTGCAGTGAAAAAAAAAAAAAAAGGCTTGTACTTGCAAAAGGATGACTTGAATTGCACACCGGAAGGCGTTTCTGATTGACAGAGTTCTACTGATTATTGTGTGCATTCCTTTTCTCATCTACTTAGAAGATGGTTTACCACATGGGAGAGAAACACTCAAGGAAAAAGTAGAACTGTGTGTGTAGCAGTTATGAACGTTTTCATTGTTTCCATCACTTGCTCTGGTCATAGGCCCATCAAGGCAAGACAGAAAGAGAGAGAGCAACCTGGACCAGCATGATACAAGTTCTTTGCGGCCCCCAGTAGGTAAGGGTAGAGCACAAAGTGTGAGCTCCAGCTGAGCAAACCTCTGTCCTACGCCAGCATGTATGGGTGTGTGGCCAAGGGGTGATTGCTCAAAAAATATTCTTGGTATCACCTGTGTTAAAATAGCAATAATATTGCTATTAGGTGTTATTAGGCAATAATAATGCCTAAGCTGTGCAAAAGTGCAGACATGCTGCCTAAGTAGAAATTATTGTGTCTGGCTGTTTCAATATAGTTAGGTGAGTATATGACAAAATATGAAATTCTAGATATCATGTGAGGCAGGGGCTTTCCTGCTGTCAGATCATTGTAAGGAACTTTTAAATGATTTAATATTAAATTTTCATTTTTGTTTTCCTTAGATGTCCTAACTGGGCAGCATTCCGTTCCAAAAGTGTCTGGTTTTGGTACAAATGACTCATAAATAAAAACTTACTGTAGAAGCTTTAAAGTTGGCCTGTATTTTTCCACAAAGCAAAATCATAAGGAACTTACTCTCAAAGTGGTGCTACAAATACTAGAGTAAATACACAGGGTGTCTGAAGGAGTGGGGTGGAAGACAGAGAACCAACTCAGTGCAGAAAACTGAATTTAAAAGATGTGAAGCATTTTTTTCCCCCTTACTTCTATGTTGCTTCTTTTAGAAGTCAATCTGTCCAAAAGTATCAAAAAATTCACGTTCAATCCAAACTAATTCAAATTTGAAATACTTGCATTCCTTTGTTACTGTTTGAATCAGAGATACAAGGGCTGGATCAAGGACACGTGTGCTGAGAGGTGCCAGCAGAAATGTGGCAGACAAGTCAGTAAGAAAACTTAGTGATAGAGAATCAGATTTTGCTGCTTTATGATAATAACTGGAGACTGGAAACAAGCCTTTGAATAATTTCAGATTTTCCACATTTCAGACTTTTCCAGCCAGTTTATGGTTCCTGTACTTTAGCTCTCTGCTAAAAATAACAATAATTACCTCCCACTGATTTTAATCCACCAAAGGCAGGAGAAGTTGGGAGTCATCCTGCAGGCAGACTGCAAGGAGTTGCCAGATTTTGAGCTGCCATTTGGTCTAACTTGCAGACAACAGAGCTGTACCTGAGATTTATAGAGCAGTTATGCTACATTACCAAACTAGGTGTTGTCAGGAAGACACTGGAAACAGCAACAAGGAACAATAATGAGAGCTGAGAGGAGAATTAATGCCAAGCCTTGCACTATAAAAGCCTCCCATGCCAAGACTGCCATAGTGATGTACTGAAATGAGGATGAAGGCAGCAGTGAGGAAGACTGGCTTTTTTTTTTTTTTCATGGTGCCCAAGAGTGGCTCCTCTTTGGGATTTTGTCCTTCCTGTAATCAGCTTTCACAAATGGCATGAAACTTTCTGACAGCTTTCTGGAGCCCACAGGTGTCCGTTCCAGCCACAGTTTTGTGAGAGCCCACTGGAGACAGCCCCACGTATCCATTTATCCATCCATCCATCCATCCATCCATCCGTCCACCCATCCATCCACCCATCCATCTCACAGCAGGCTGCTCTCTGCTCTGCTTCTCATTAGCTGCTGCTGCCACTGGCCATTCAAGTTTTCTGCTTCTTCAAAACCGCAGCTGAAGCCTTGTTTTGGTGAACTAAGTGAAGTCAATGTAGCGTGGTTCCATCCTTCCTGCCACTGTTAGTCTGGCCAGCCATGGAAACACCTGTCCTCCTACATGGGTCAGCAAGCCTGTGGAAAATAACCCCACTGACCTCTAACTTCAAAGAGACTGAGGGAGCAAATTCTCTTTCCAGTTAAATGGAGTGAATCACTCAAATTCTCATTTCTCAGCTTTTGTATTTACTGATCTGTCAGCATATTAACATTTTGGAAATACACTCTGTAGACGTTCACCCATTTTTTAAAAGAAATTACATACACAGTGCAAAATAAAGCTTGTTTTCTCCAGGTAAAGCATTACTCACTTATGAAAAACCTGTCTTATTTCTATAAGTTTCCTGCAGGCAATTTGCAGTGGTCAACTAGGTAGTAAAGACAAAAAAAAAAAAGCTAAACTGTATGCTGTGGATCAAACTCAGTGAAATGCTTAACTGACTGCAGAAAAAAATTTGCTCTTATGAAAGAGAATTGAGAAAAAAATTCCAAGTCAGTAATAATTTAAAAAATTAAAGCAATTAATTAATGCCAACCCACAGATTTTGCCTGTCAGGAGCTCAGATTATCAGTGGTTCTGAGGATTGCTCTGGATGACTAGTGATTCACAAACTCTTCTTGGGAATCACTTTTCCAAATCGTAACTGAAATTATGACAACTTTTAAATCCCATTTGGTTTCTATATAGCAAGCAGAAATATGATATCACTGTGTGATTATTCACACGTTGTTTGGTTGATTTAGTTTAGTTGTCTCTAAGGACAACTGGCATTCTGTGTTTTCCTCTGGTGAATGAGAGCAGTGTCTGCAGCTAAGACTAGGTATGGATATACTTGGATATGGAAATATTGATGGGCTTGACTTTCCTTTGAAACCTGAAGAATGCTAAGTCAGCATTGTAACAGCTGTGCTCACGTTTTTGTTTTGGATTCCTGGACTCGACTGATTCTTAGCTTTATATTTATTTTGCACTTTGAAGTTCATGTTACAAGATAGGTGCTCCTGTCTCTTTTTTTTCCATTTTTTTATAAATAAACAAATCTCAGCATCATACAAAGTTCATGGAGTTTATAGTTTTATTTTCTTCATTTGGTTGGCCTGTTTCCAGAAAAGTTCTTGAGTTTAGGTGTATTCACTCAGAATTAATGGACTTTTCTGCCCAGATTGATGCCACTTGTTCCTCAAAAACCCAAAGTGATTCCTGTAAGTATATCTTTCCTCTTTCATCTCATCAGGTGTAGCCTTGTGCCCCTTGAGCCCCAAAAAACCTCCCTCATTCCTAGGGGAAAGTTTCCTTTGCTTTATTAATCTTTATTAATAAGTCTTATGCAGTACTTTTCTATTCTAGGGTAATTAAATGCTGGTGGCTGACGGTGCCCCTTTTCATAAGAAAAGTTTATCACCTACTTTATTTTGCTTCTTTGTGACGGGAACAGAAGGTTTGGCACTGAATGGCATTGTATTACATGCAATATAACAACCAGAGAGAATTTTTTCACTGCTACTTCCACCCTTGTGCAACAGGATTGCAAGATCTGTTTTCCGAATGAGAGCATTAGTTACTCTGTTCACAGGGGATACCTGTGCCTCATGATTTTGTTCTGAGACTGCAAGAGAGCTTAAGTGCTGGGTAAAGAAGAAAGGCAGCTTTAGGATGCCCCCTAAAAAAAGGCAAAAGATTCAAAGCCCACCTGCTTAGCAGCCTTCCAGGGCTTCGTCCACAAGAATATTGAAGACTTGCTGCCCCAAATAGCTTCAGAAGACAGCAACTTTACAGTTTTCATCCTCGCATAAAAGATAATTTTCCCAATCTAATATAATCAGTCGAAGTCTGTGGAGTTTGGGTATGCCATCAAAGTTGATGTACACTGGATTTTGGCTATCTGTTCTCCAGTTTTCTGCCTCTGTCTAGTATAATTTTAAACACAGGACTGATTAAAAAAAAAAAAAAAGGGGAGAAAACAACCATTTTGATATTTTATTTCATGAAACCAAGACAAGCTTCTACTAATTAGATAACATCCGATGGAGCAGTATCAGTCACTAAAAAGGATAACTTTGAAATTTCCCATCCAGGAGTCCTTACTCTTGAATCTGGATACATGGTCCAGCACATGTTTAGATAGTTCTGATAAGTACCTATGAGGTAAGATATGTTTTTTGACACTGCTCCAACAGCCAGGTCAAATAAGGAGTCACATATGCAGGCTGACCTGACAAAGAGAGCTGTCCCAGACTTCTACATCTGCAGCCTTATGAATGATAAACCCTTGGCCTGCCAGCTCTGCTGGGCATTTCCACACTGTTGCCATGAAGGTATCAGCAAGCTCTTCAGGGAAGCCTGTAGTCTTTGGCAGAATGTAAATGAGCATAAATGTTTGGGGTTTTTTAGCTTTGGCTCTGGGTCCTCTTGCACATGAATACTTGTTATTGGTCTTGCTGTACATGGAGCACCATTTCTGGATAAGAGGTTGGAAACAATGATAAATGAAGTGCCAGTTGTAATTTGCTAATCAACCCAGTGTGTCAGGGTGAATAGCCCAGGGACATGGTGCCAGCCAAGCTGATCGCTGTGATACCCTTACTGTTATGTCGTTGTATTGTACAGGTAGTTTATTCTTTTCAGGAGAAGCTCATGTTTATTTGTGTTTCACAGCAGTGTACAGAACTCATGGCAAGTTATTCAAGCACATGTGGGGGCAATGATAAGCCCATATAAATTTGTACAGCTGGAGCCAAATTTTTGTTCATGTATTCAACTGCTTGACAGGCGATGATGAACAGAAAACAGAAATTACACAGTCCAGCTCCACCAGTAACAATTGTGCACTGAGTACTCCAGTACTCAGTAGATAAAATTAGTGTAGGTAACCACTGATTACCTGCCTCACAAGTTGCTGTCAACCAAAAATATTAAGCTGTAGGGTTTTTTCTGCAAATTCTCCTCAAAGACATTGAGCAGATGAGCATGACAGGAACAGAATGTGATTTAAATTCAAGCAGCATGGAAATATTCCACAAGATTTCAGTGTTGTTGAATGAGTTCTCTTGTAAACAGCTTTCTTAACATGGTAGATGCCATGTAACATGGTTAGAAAATTTTGTTTTCCTCCTCAGGCCAAATTTCCCCCCCATGACCCCCAATGGCTATGCCTTCCCCTCCAATGAACATGAAAAGGGCAGCTCCTCAGTCTGGTTCTCCATCTCTCATAATTGCACCATTATCACTCATAAGGAACCCATTAATGTGGAAGAGGTTTTGAAACCAAAGCCTCTCTTTTCAGAACCCTGATCTAGGAATGCTTTAAGGGTATATGCCAGCTCAAGAATCAGATTCATTTTGGTTCTGGGAATCCAACCATAGCCTCTGAAAAATAATGGAATTCAGGAATTCATGGCTAGTTCCAGAAAGTTAAGCAACAACCTCAGTTTTTTGCTAAAAGAAGGCTAATAAGGCTTGAGGTAACATCAGAGGAGCTAATTCAGAACTAATAACAATACTTATTTTTGAACAATTTAGCCTTAACACAGTTTCTCACTTCATAATTTTCTTTCCTGGGCCCTCTTTTGGAATATCCTATAGCAGATATCCTACATAGCAGGATACCCCTCATATACTTCCAATTTCCAGCTACCTTTAAGTATTTACCAGCTGAGAACATTTCACCCAAAGAATCCTCTCTTTCTGTTTGGGATGCCAGATGTCAGCTGCACTATGATCTGCAGAAAGACACACTGTCTTTAGGGACCTGGGCAGTAGGATGATGGGCTTAGCCATTCGTGCCCTTTATGAAACAAGACTGTCCCTGTGTAGAAGTAGCTCTAAGGAAATAATGAGCTGTGTACAAAGCAACTTGGGCAGAGTTGAAAGGCAAAGGAGAACCAGTTTTTACTGCACCAGCAGAAGAATTACCATGAACAATACGTAGAATCAAAAGCAGCAGCAAACAAGACATGATGTCAAGGGAAGAGACTCTTCCATTTATATTGCATGTTTAAGGGGATCCATTATAAAAACAGGTGCTCTCATCACTGTAAATACAGATAGAAGGGGTTACCAGCTACTCTGACTTTTACAAGCAGCCAGGAAGTACCAGAAGCCTAATAATTCCAGTTTGTTCTAGATCTTATATTGAAACCCTGATAAATGCTCATAGCTAAGTGGGTGGGGAAAAAGATGATGCCAACTGGAATTCTTTAAAAATAAACAGGTATAAAAAAATAAGTTTAAAAAATAGTGAGGAAAACAGTGACAAAAAATGACTAGATTTTTGAAAGGAACTTTCACTGGAATTCATGTCCTACCTGCTGTGAACTTCAGCCTCTATGGCTTCCTGCCCATTCCCTGGACAAAGTGTATCTGGTGTAGCTGTAGGCAGCCCAAATAAAGCCAGCTCTGTGTGCTTTTTCACACACAGCATTGCAAAGCAGAACACCAGCAGCAAATGAAGCTGCTTGAGGAGCAATTTTGTGGTTGTACTTTAATTACTAGTGAATCAGCTGGCCTTTGTCCAAATTTGTGCAATCTAAGATCAGTAATGTGATTAAAAAAATATTTTACAATCCTAGGAAGTTAAAGGCACTGAAGTGGCCATAAATAAGTGGTAAGGAGTAAAACTAGATGTTGAAAAACAGACTCCCCAGATATGTTGGATGAGAGCCTATAAAAGCCTTCAAAAGAATTTTCTTCAAAACACTGTGAAAATTAACAGGAAACACTCTATAGGAGATTTCATAATAATTACAAAGATGTTGTTTGGCACTTTCTGAATAATGTGTTCTCTTGTTTAAAGAAAATAATACTGAAAATTCACAACAACCCAAAAATAAATGATAAGGGCAGCAACAAACACACCAAGGAGTGGGTTCAGATTAGCAATAGTTTCTATTAAACAGAGTTTAGCAGTAGACCAACAGAACTCCTGTGTGGAGTATTTCATAGATGAGCATTAATTCCATAGGCTTGGTTAGGTGAAGTATCATGGCACATTTGATTGATCCAAATGCAAGCCAGTATAAACACTGGTAGGAAAAGCCATCTTCGCCCTTTTCTGCTGGAGTCTCTGTCCTCCTGATCATCAACAGATGTTTTAAGACTTCATTACATGTTATTTGGTGGGTGATCATTTAGCTTGAGGCTCTTCCAGTTGCATCAGCATTGTAATCTTTATGTCTCCCCAAACCAGTACTGGTCCATTAGACTGACCAGAGGTTTGCAGATCTGCATCTGTTGTATCTCCAATTTCACCAGTTTTCTTTTTAAATTTTTTTAAAAATTTCAGTGATGAGCATGGGGTTCTTCACTTAGGTTTCAGTCTTCCTGTGCTTCTTTGAGGTCTATTTCAGCCATCACTTAGCTGCTGGGAATGGAGAACCCATCTCAATCAAGTAAACCCTCCTTGCACCCACAGTGACACTCTATTCAGAATCTTCTACACGACACTGGGGACAAAAGCCTATCATCACAACCATGTCATGTAGCTCACTCCTCAATGTTTCATTAGAGACACTCTATTCCTCTTCTAGTCTGTGATTTTGCTGGCAAAAAAAATCTCCCCTGTGTTCCTTGTGGAACTGTCAAACAATCTGGTGTCTTCCCACCAGAAGCTATGTGAGGACCTTTACAAGCAAGAACAACCTCCTGTTATTCCAAATTCTACACTGAAAATCCACAGAAAGGGAAACTCCTCCTGCTGCAATCTGTGAGCAGGAAACTCTTCTCCAAATCTTGGGACTGCGATTTCAATGTAATTTGACCCCCGAGAAACCTGTCAAGGTATTGATCCTTAGTGTCCAGAAAATGGAGGAAAAGTGCTTCTTGATTCCTCTGTGTAATTTGATGTTATTTAATGTAATTCTTTACAGGGTAATAAAGGAGTCTCTCTATGTTTATTTCCACTGAGGCCAGTGATAAGTGTCATGTTTATTTCCATGGACTTTGAGGCTATCTCTGACCTTTTCCTTTTCCTCTTTTCTTATACAGGTACTCCTCTCTTTCTTACCCATTTGTTCAGCTTCCAATCTTTAGGCCTGTTTCTGAGCCTGTGTGCCTTGAGAGTAACTGACAAAACTGCCCCAAACACTGGGAATTGCTGGTTCTGCAACACGGTTACACACTCCAGATAAAGGCCCATCTCAGCTCCCCTTGAAGAAAAAGACATCACTAATTCCTGTTTTGCCTTGCTGTCTAACTGCTACTGTGATTTATAGGATGGTTTCAATAACCCATCCATGGTATTGCTAGGATTTCAGTTTCCAAGACTTCTGTTTTTTCCTAAACCTCTTTTCCAAAAGAGGTACACGCAAAGGCAGAGTTTCTGCTCTTCCTAGAAATCCATGAGAGACTTATCTGTCCCCAGTCCCAAGCTGAATGCCTGATGCCCAGTGCTTTCTGCTCACTGAATTTAAGCGGGTGGTTTGAGGGTCAACCCATTTTCATCCTTCAACCCTACTCGAGAAGACTCAGTGGTCTGCTGGATTGCATTTTTACTCCAATAATTGGGGTTTTTTGTCAGTGTGTGCATTTTTCCATGGCGAATTTTTATCTGACAGTGCAATGAACAGTTTCCAATCCTGTCTTTCTTTAGTTTCCTTTCACTCCTCTTTAGTCTTAACATTGTTAAATATTTTTGCAACCAGAAGGTATTTTTGGAGTGAATATACTGCCATGACTCTCTGTTTTCAATGGCAATGCTCAGTTCTGGCTGCTACGAGCAGACACAAGATGCCATGTAAAACTACAAGTTGATTTTTAAAAAACATGATTATATAATGTTGTACCATTCCTTTTGGTTGAAATTCCAGGAAAGTAGCGATCAGGATTTTGTATTGCCTACCCTAAACAGTAAGCATGTTTTAAATTCAGTTCAAGACTAAAGAACTATGCTGATACAATAATAGTGTTTGAATTTTAAAGCTGTTTGGCAAGGAGGAGTACTGAGAAAATGCCGGCTTCGCTCCTTGACAGCACTGGCAATCACCCTTTAAAATCTGCTATAATACTATAATTACCCCAAATATTTGGTTTAAACACTTTTAAGCTAACCATCCATGCCAGCTGTAGCAGGATCTCAGTTGAGAGTTGATTTTGGTCTGCTGTCAGGTCAGAGAGCACCCATGACTTACTACCTGCATACGTTCAAATTCCCCAGACATCAGATTGAGACCACAAAATGGAGGAAAGTAAGGCTAATTTGTTGACTGTCATGAAGAAAGATGATTTCTGGAACAGAATCACAGAAACCACATCCTTACACTAACATACTGGGAGAGCTGTTTGCCAACACAATTTGTGTGAATTGAGTATTAGGTAACACAGAAGGACAGAGGACAAAGGGAGAAATAAGAAATGGCGCCATCTCCGTGCCCCCAAAACCCAGAGGAAGCCAAGCCAATGGAAAGCTTCCACACTCCTGAGAAAACAAGTGCTTGCTGAAGCTTGGCTCCTGCTTCCTCAGTTGTTTCTAAGACTGTTACAGCTACTTGGGGATGTCTCAGATCTTGTCACAGTGCCATCTTCACACAGTTGCACTGAATTTCAAATTAAATGTCTTTAGAGGCTTAATCAGAACTACATCCTGTTGTGATATTAATTCTGATAACTCAGGTCTAAATACTTCACTTTGAACTCCCAATTTCTATTTCTTTGGCAAGAAAACAAGCTGTGTTTAAGGAGCAGAGGCAGAACAAGCAGAGTCTTAGTGCTTGATATCTTCTTCAAACTGCTTACACGGAGATAACTTTTTTTTTCCAAATTTGAACTTTTTTTTTCCAAATTTGTCCATGATATTATTCTGCTGACACCAGAATCTATCCAGGAAACATCCCTAGGCTCTGTGAACAAGATATGCACTTGCTCAGCAGAGCAAGAAATGCTAACAGGTAAAGCCAGTAGAAGGCTTCTGATTTGATTTGGGTTGATTAAAGTCAAGATCACTTTTCCTTCAAGTGAAGGTTCTTCTCTCCTATTGAATTTGTATCCTCAAAGGCTAAATAGATCTCTATAAGAAAAGAGGGATATTTCATCTGGTGGGATTTCTGAACATTACATTTTTGCCTGAAGAGCAAGACCTATGTCAAAATCCTTTCTAAGTAGTAGACAAGATTTTATGTGTAATCCCGTTGAATTTTCAAATGAGCATAAAATTCTATTTATAATTTTTAAAAGGAAAAAGCCCCACAAGTTATTGTATTATCAAAAAATCCTCTTGAATAATTCAAACCAGAAGAAAAGCCTCCCTAGAAACTATCTAATATGTTTTAGCCACTTGATGCAGTGTGAGAGGAAGGAAAGACAACTCTTTGCGTGGAGATCCATCAGCTGCTAATATCTCTAATAAAAGCAGAGCTACAGAGAATGTTCCTTGCAGGTCTCGTGATGAAAGTCCAGATGTTCACCAGAGCAATCTTCTTTGAAAGGTACCTATAATGAATTTTATGAGTATGTGTTGGGAGAGTGCTCGTGGAGTAAGAGAGTTCTTACAGTGTTAAAGGTGCCTATCAATAATGAATCACTCATACTTTGTCAGAGCACTTAATACATGTATTTTTTTAAATCCATACAACATTTGGTGTGAGTTTCTAGAGAAACATCCATGCTGCTCAGCATAGTTTATTTAAGACTGTGAATGCTAAACTTGTATCATTCCAGGTTAGACAATGTTCGAAAGCCTGCCTGACTGCTACATTTCATAGAAGACAATGCTAACTGTTCTGTTAGGCAAGGAAATAACTGGAAAAAAAAAAAGACATTTTACATACAAAGTGCATTTTTAAATAGATACAGCAGCTACCTTTGAATTTTTTTTAACAACCAGGCATGTCACTTTTTCTGGGTGCAGACTGGCTGCAATTTTCAAATGTTAAAATCTTGTTATTTCTACATTGTTGTCTCATGAAAACAAGGTCTATATTGTCTTCTAAAGCTCCACTGCAAACTGACAGAATTCTACTGAAGCAACCAAGTGAAATGTACCTTCTTTGTGACAGGGTAGGAAAAACTTCCCAAGAGAAGTGGTGTAGTAATGAGAGCTGGATGTCAGCTTGTGCCAGTGATAACTGCAGCAAGGGGCTCCTTTGACTTGGACAAACTAATGTGAAATTGAAGTTGCTATGAGACTACACGTTGCAGTAGCAAAACATATTTACTTAGATGAAGACAGGAAGGGATGGCAAAGAAACTTAGATCTGACTTGTTTTCCACAAAGGCACAATATAAAACCCATTTAACTGGGCCTCCAGACAACTATTAAAATCAGCTAAAGCTACCTAAAAAACTACTGTACTTGCTTGCCTGAACGTGGGAAATAAACGCAAATCATGCGGTCTGCTAGTGCCATCTATTGTGTACGGGGGAAAATACAGACACCACATGTAGGGCTTGCCTATTTTCTCCTTAAGATGAGAGAAATGTTCTTTCTGAATTATATTACCAACCCAAAATATAGCCAAAGCTCATTAAATCACTGCAGTTGTTTATAAAGTATGACATCTATTTTTATTTCTGTGTATTGCAGCAACATGCAGGACTCTGACCACTGCCAGTTCTGTCTGTGTCTGCACGTGTGACCCCACGGGCACTGCCATACACACAAAGGCAGTGAAAGACAGACCCAGCTCTGACAGTTTTAGTCAAAGCTACAGAGAACTTATAAATTAAAGCCTATTGCTACTTCCCCACATTTGTCACAAATAAATGGACATTAACTCATCTTCCAAGGAAACAAACATTATCCCTTCTTATGCATGCACCATGCTACTTTTCACTATTTCTTGGAGGAGAACAGCTCTTCCAGCCTCTTCCAGAGAGAATATTTACAGTGGACATTGTAAATCGCTGGGAGCCAGCCCAAAACCCTCTGCAGCCTTCAAACAGATGTTCTAAAGCCTGAAGGGTTGTGAAAATGTGGTCAATATTGAGACTAAGATTGTATTTACAGAGGAGTTTCAAATACCAAGCTCTTGAACATCTTTACAAACTTCATGTTGGAATGTCCAAAATTCACCGACATGCTGCCATAATCCCTCTAATCTGCTTGGAAGTTTTGCTACCAGTGTTAAGAGCAAGAAATAAATGTCTTGCCATTAAGATTATTTGGCTACTGTCAAACATATGATGCTGTCAACAGGTAAGGCAGTATGCAAACCGAGCAGACCAGAAATTAAAGTTTAGAGTGTCTTATGAGAAAAGCCAAAGATAAGGTCACCACTGGCTTAGTGCACGTTGGAAGGCGAAGCAGAGAAAGTAACAGTGTCCTGTGACAAAGGGGGTTTAGGTATTTTGAGTTTCATCCTTACACGATCTGGAACTGTGACAGAGAGCACAACAGTGGTATTTCATCAGCAGATTAAGCTGCACAACCTAGAAAAATGAGCTTTTGCACTTTTGGAAGCAGTAGAATGATTTAGCACAACCACTAAAAATAACAGCAACTATCATGTGATTTACTGTAGTTTATGCAAAAGGAATTTCTCAATCACTCCTGATGGGGTGACAAATAGAGAACGTCATGCAGAGTAGATAAAAATATTTCTAGCCTAGCTTCCATCCAAAAAAATAGCTATTTCTTGTTGCTAAGAAATATGAAAATATAGAAAAAAGGAGCAATGCAATAGAAATGTGCTGTGGCATTATCTGTGTTAACCTCTAGAGATCACTTGCCTGTAAAAAATTAAAGTGCAGTACTTAACACGAGTCAGCCACAGCTAAATTTTACTTTGCCAGAATATTTTTTTGGCAATTGCTTGCAACTTGTCAACTCACATTTCAACTGAAAAAAAATAGTTAAGTAGTTGGCTGAAAATCTGCTTGAAGCCAGAGAATAATCAAAATATTTTCAATAGTTGTTCGCTGCACAAATAAAAATGTAATAATCCATTGCCTCTATCTGCATGTCAATGCAAGTTGAGGTCTTAGACCTAACAGATTTAATAAAAGGTGCATGATTGGTGCATTCTTTTAGTCATGAATATAACTCATATTAAAATGTATCACAATAAAGCTCAGAAAAATGGGAAGGATTTAATTCAGTACTTGAATTTACCTGTTGATTTCAGGGAACAAGGTGATCTTGATTCAGCCACTTTCTGAATTTTTTTTCTTCCCCTTAGGATACTGGGAAGGTAAACCTCTAAAGGTTGGCTATTATTTGAAATAACAACTTCAAGCTTCTTATACTTTAGTTTATGAAAGCTAAGAATAAAAAAGCAATAAAAGAATAATACACAATGCACTAGGAAATATGGTCTTTTCTTAACAGAGCCTTGAAAATAACACGATGTCACTTTTTGTGGTTGATACACATTTTCCTTATGATTTTCACTTGAAAGAATGTGTGTCCCTTACAGGATACCCAATCAGCAAGACATAAGGTCTTTCCTTTAGTTAGTACTAAATTTGATTTTTAACTTGGTTGTAGCTATGAACCTCTTCAAGATAACCTGAACACTATGGAAAGCAAATCTGCCAGTGAAAAACACTTTTACTAAGTTTTTATCTGGAAGAACTTACAAAACATCAACTCTTTAAGTTGTGAAACAGCTGATTTAATACAGTTTAAAATATACAATAAAAGAAATATCAACAGATGACTAATACTAAGACATCACTCTCAAAAACACATATTAGTTAGTGGATATTGGCAACAGAAAATCATCAATATTTCTGCATAAACTGTGATAGTGTGTGGAAAATGTAATTTTCAGAGAACATAATTGACAACCAAGTGGTTAATTTGCTGAATGGAGTTGGTGAATCTGTCCATGAAAGAACCTTTTGCCTGCAGATACTTGTAACATCTGACATCTCAGTTAGTTCCTTTCCAAGTCTTTCATTACAGAAGTAACTCTATAGTAGCAAATATCTTCATTACAGATGCTCTCCAGGTTTAATTTTTAATTCAGTTGTATGTATACAATACTCAGATATTTATTTCTAAGCACCTGAAAACAACTAGTGCCTCTTCTTATTTTCCATTCATTCCCAAAGACTTTTTTTTGAGACCTTTTTCACTCCATTGTAGATTAAAACACAGGCTGGTAAATTCTGTTTTATATTAACCAAATTGTAATAAGATTTCTCTTTAGTACATCATGCTTAAATGTACATTTGCTTTCTATTCCCACTTCTGTTTTATGTTTCCTGTGGCCATCAGTGCATAAAAGAGAAAAAGGGGTGAGTTTTTACAACATGTATTGCAGTTATGATTACAAAATATTTTTCAAGCAATATAGTTTAGATTTCTCTTAGGATTTGTATTTCCATTACAGTGCCCAGTATCAGAAATATGTAGCATAGTGTTGCCATCGACTAACTTCAAATTTCTTCAAACAAAGATGTCCACTCCTTCTCTCACCATCTTTTCCAGCCTTTGCAACTTAACAGAGTAGGAATTCAGTCCCAGTGATTTCCATTGCCTTTACCCTTCCCTCTTTGCAAAATGTACTTTCTCAAGTTTAAAACTAATGCTGCTAATCACACTACTGCAAATTAAAAAGTACAGATATGTCCAAAATAGAAGAGCTGAGGAGATCAAGTCCTGGAGTGATTTTCATGTGTTCCTAGATATTGGTTTTGTTACAGTATTTTTAATATATCAAACCATATAAAAATTACAAAATATTACAAAAAGGCAGGAGGAACCTTGCTCCGAGATTTTAAAATCTTTTAGTGGTTGTTGGTGCAGAGATCATGGCATGGGTTCTCAATATAACCTTATCAATCCCTGTCCCTCTGCCACTTTTTCTATAAGTAAAAAGAAACCTAGAATATTCATAGATATAAAATATTGTTTTTTCACTATCAGGAGTCTTCATGTATTTCTGTTGATATCCTTATAGAAAATCTCTGAAAGAAAAATAAAGCAAGATCAGCTTAAGGTAATTTAATTTTACAGTTCTGCAACATAAAGTACAAGGAGATGAAACAAAACAAAACAAAAGTGTTAAAGTAAAATAAATACTGTGGGAAAAATGACAAAAAAAGTCTTATTTTTCTTAGAGTGTAGCAGGGTTTTATTACTTAATTAATAGTTTGGGTTTCTCTAAGCACTGTTTATGAGAAAAAATGACCGTAGAATCTAAAAAATCTTTCTGTCATTGTCAAATACAAACATTGGATTAATGCTATTTTATAGCATGTAATTTAAAATGTCCACTATTCTATTTTGTTTAATTTCATCACTTTCTCTTACTTTCATAATATTTATATTTAGTAAAAGTTTTTATGTGTCTAAAGCAGAATTATCAACTAAGGATTGTTGATAAATATTCTGAAAATTACTGCATTGTCCTGAAAATCTCTGTCTCCAAGGGAAGAGACTGACCTTTGATAAAAGAGATGTCATCATAAACATAGACATCAGAGAGTGATGGACTGGAAATAAATACCTCCCTCCAAAAATGATGCATTAAATGATGCATACATTTTGGAATGGTTCTTCAATAATTCTGCCAGTTTTAGAAGGCAATTATATACCTTTAAGATCATATGTTGAACTATTTTTTTTTCCAAAATAAGTTGTTTTTTTCTGCTGAACCTAGATTTTTAAATTTTATTCTTTTTTAATTTAATTTTTTTAATTAAGGAAAAGCTCTACAGCCATGGTCTGTTCAATACTAAGTCAAATCAAACAGACATGAAAATGTTTGCTATTGGTTAGCAAAATATATGTTAACTCTGAATCCATCTACCCAAACCAGAATGTTTTTGTGTCAATACTTTTCCAAAAAGTATTTCATATTCTTTGCACTGTGAGGAAACATATAGCAAAATGTGTAAAACATCAGTGGCTGAAATGCTTTGGATTATTATATAAAATCCCTCAGGTAGAAAAAAATGAAGTTTTAGTTGCATCATTTATTTTGATATTAATTTTCAAGAACAGACACATTGAACTATTAAACTGAATTTTATGTTGTATAATCAAGGGGTAGAATATTCATTATGTAGACAGAAATCAGTTCTGTGACTGGTAAAATCTCTTTCTGTATAGCTTTGATGCACCTATCTAGGTAAAGAATGGTAATTTTCTATTGCATTTGTTGTAATACAACTCATAGCACTTAGTCACTGCTAAAATATGTAGATACCAACCTGAAAATCTCTAATGAATGTTAAAAAGAAGAAGATGAAACCAAAGGCCACTGTCCATTCACAGATTGCACTCATAAAATGGTAAGTATAATCCTGATGGAATGAGACATAAAACAAATTTTCAGATAAAACAGCTAAACAAAATATGGGTGGAATGTTGTAGACATTTCCTTCTGTAAATTCAACAAGTAAGATTTATGACTCATCATCCCTGCTGCAATTCACATTTTGTTTTTACAAAACAGTGAGTAAATTTATTAAGGTTGCATGTGCTACATTGTGCAGTAACATCAAAGGCAGTACAAGAAAACTACAATTAGGACAGTATCAAAACAAAGGTTGAATATATATTGTTGTTAGATTTAGATTATCTAACTGCCCATGCTCCNATATCAAAACAAAGGTTGAATATAATATAAACCTGAAAACATTCAGTTGTTACATTAAGATTATCTAACTGCCCATGCTCCAAGTTTTCACTCAGACCCACTGAGTTCAGTAATTCTGAGCAAATTCTCACCATGTTTTGAAATGGAGAGCTATCTTTTATGACAGTTCCTGACAAGAAGCTTTTGTTTTTAAGACTGTCATAGAAAACCCATGTCACATGACAAACAGAATGCCAAGTGTTTCTTAACGTGCTATCAACAAATATGCCATCTGTTTCAGTAAAACCATTTTTTTCACCCTTGCATCTCATAAAAACCCACAAAATCCCTGAAGATATCACTAAGATTGTCTACTTTGCAAAGATTTATCTCACAGCTGCCTTGCCACTGTGTGGTTGAAGCACATTTACTGAGTGTGCTTTTATTAAGCTCTTCAAGTAGGATATACTGCATTATTTAACCTGTTTTTTGAATACATCCTTTTAGCAAAATTTGTCCAAAAAGAAAAATTAGTTCTCACAGTTGTCATTCTGAAAACACTGAAATCAATTCAAATACCTAAAATTAACTTCAGGATGTTTTAGGTCAGACTCCAAAAATTTATGACAGTATCAAAGACTATTTAATAAAAAATGATAAAAAAGCTGAGAAAACCAATCTTGTAAAAAACCCTCAAAAAGTACAGAATTAAATTGGTCCACTTTTTATTTCATGTGAGAAGTTCATTTTCAAGAAAAATGACTATAAAAGGAAGTAGAACAATTAATTTCCAGAATATCTCCCTTTTTTTGATAGTCTTTTTCTATGGGAAACTTTCAAATTCTTGGTCAAAATGAAAGTCTAACTCTTTGAAGGTTGATCATCATTTGCTTACCCACACCACAGACATCATTCTAATGAAGAAGTGACTGGAAGCCAGCATTGCACAAAACTTTTCATGATAATGTACTATTTGAAGTCTCTGACATGTTTGTAATGCTTTAAATAAATATAACATCATTCCCCAAATAAAATCACACAAGAAAAGCTGGCTACCTAGTAAGATTTTACCTTTTCACCTGGAGTCCAATCAATTTTTGTCATGGAAACTTTTGAAGCAAACACAATCACTGGGAAAAACAGTGTAAAGGAAACTATACAATGTAGTCTATAGTAGAGTAAAAATGAAAATGTCTTCTTACAAAAAAAAAAAAAACCAAACCAACAAAAAACCAAACCAGACCACCTTCCCCTTCTGTAGCACAAGAGATCCTAAACAACCAGAATATCAAACCAAGGTATTAAGAACACAAGTAAATGAAACATATTATTACAAGGTAAGTGGCAGCAGCAATCAAAACACATTTCTGCACAAATGAAGGTTTCTGTGGGTTCTTTCAAAGTATAGACAGTAGGGGAGACACTGCAAAACTTAGGTGGCATTTGTGACCAAGGACTGTGGGAGCAGAGCCCTGCACTGTTGGAAGTGGAACAATGTTGGTTTCCAGTGATGCACAATAAGTGCCTTGATCTGTTTGTACAACTTCCTCTTGGGACTGAGGCCCTTTCAAAGCCCTTTCACAGCTGCTGAAACCAAAAGCAGGCTGTAGCTGCCTGACTCATGTGATGAGCTGCTGCAGTCAGTTCTCAACACTGGCAGATCACCCAAGGCCAATAAAATCAGTGAGATGACTCTAATTATAGCATGCCAAGGGAAAAGCCAGGAAGTTGTGCAGTGTGTCTTTAAGAGAGGTGACTACTGAGGTCAAGAACCAAGCAACATGGTCAAAATCATCTGCTTAGGCGTGTATGCCACCTGTGTTTTTAACTTCTGTGTGTTTGGTTCATTATAGAAGCAGTGGCTCCCTTTTCCAGACCTTCCTCCCTACACTCCTTCGAGTGAAGGAGGCTGGAAAGCTGCTCTAGCTTCAGTAGGGTATGATTCTATGAGGAACACTAGGGCATTGTCTTTAAATATACCACTGAAATAAGAGATAAACCTTTTTAGAAGCCCCCAAAACTTATCTTTATGCTATTAATGGTGTCTTAACATGCTATATTATACACACTAGAGAGCCCTAAGTAAAGAGTGTGACCTCATTTTTATTCTTTATCAGCAATGATTTAGCTTAAAAGGAAAACCATGAACACATAAAGGGAAAACCGTGGGATACACCGTAAAGGATACTGGGAATGAAAGCAAAGCATGATATGACAGATATGGCCATCCTTATGTGACACACAAAGTAAGTGTTCCATCGTGGGCAGGACTTGTAAGAGATCATAGATTGAAGTGTGATGTATACAACACCTGAGCCAAATGCCACCAAAGCTCCTATGTCATGGACACTGGGAACAGCCAGCTCCTGGAAAGAGAATCAGCACAATGGTTAGCTGCTATTACCTGAAGGAACTAGCAGGTAGTGTACATGAATGTAAATTTTCTGTATGACATACTGATTAGAAGAACTAGACTGAATACTAAGGAAATCATTTTTAATTCCAGTTTTGCTTTGGTCTCCTGACTTGAAACATCACCTGACCTTGAGCAAATCTCACATCCTCTTCATGTCTCAGTTAGTCTTTTGGCAATGGGGATTGCAATGTACTGTTCACTAGTTGTGCATATACAGTGAAAAGATTGAAGGCTTGCAAGCCACCATTTCCAGCTTCTTGGGCAATTAAGGATGCTTGAAAATCAGCTAGATCAGATGATTAGCTAGATTAGATCCATATTACGCTCAGAACCCTTTCTACAAACTCCACTTAATATGGAAAGCAGGGTCAAAGCAGAGGAAATAGAAATTAAGCGAGGAAGGTATTGTAATAATAAGCCACCAGGACTCAGTTTCTTCATGCAGGAAAAGCCCATTCTTTATTCACATAACTCATTCTTATACAGTTTTTACGGACCTCGTGTGCAACTTTAATTGGCTAGTGGTTTTCTTACTACTTAATTCATTGGTCAAAAGGTGATTTGTGTGGATTTGTTCTAAGATTCAGCTGTTTACATTTTCCTTTTGTGGATTCTCATGGGACAGATCTACTGTTTATGCAGGTGCAAACTCGTTTTTCTCTCCAAAAAAGAGAAAAAGTGCTGTTGTGTTCATTCTTATAATTTTTCTTTAGGGGAACTTACAAGTTACTTGTAGCTTAGTTAGATAAGCAAGACCTAGACCATATTTTATAAGGCCTTTCTTTTATAATATCTCTACCTGTCTGCAACAGGAAGGAGTTTATGGACCGACAATGAGACACAACAGAGATTAGATAAGAACCAGTGTATAACTGGTATATAACTGTCAAGGAATCCCTTTAGGGAAACATTAAGATCAAAGTTTTTGCTTCCCTGACTCTCACAAATTATTTTTCATTCCTGATTTGTCTTTTTCCTATTGAAGCTGAGTTTGTTTTCTATTTCAGTCAGGCATCATGCAACTTTTTTTTTTTTTTTTGGTGTGCCAGATATAAATCTTATCAATAAGAACAGAGATATTTTAAAGTAAAATATGATTAGAATACACTGCAGAACTCGTGGTGTTTGCAATCCATACACACTGCCTGGATGCAAAGCTAAAAAGAGCAAGTTACCATCCTAAGGCAAAAGATTTTTTTTTGTCTGAAAATACCATTTCCATTACATTTAAAACTGTACTGACTGTTGAAACCCCAACAATTTCAATTTTCAATTTCTCTGTGTGTCATTATGTCACTATATGAGCACAATAATATTTAATAAAATGTTCCAAGTATTTAATATTTATTAAATACAATAGTATTTAATAAAATGTTTCCTTTAAAAGAAATAATGCAGCTGTTTCCACAGATTTTAAGGCCATGTCTCAAGTTGCCTGCCAATTAAATTTAGTTTTATTCTAGCCTGAAGATTTCAGTGCAATTGTCCTAATACTTGTGTCAGAATCCAGCTTATTATACACTTCCTCACTAGAAAAGGTGAAATGAATAATCTGTTTCAGGTTTTTTTTTCCTCCTTATTGAATCTTTCAGACAATGAGGGGTGGACTTGATTTGTAATGACATGTCTAACCTTTTCTGGCAAAGTAAGCAGTAGTTCTACACGTCTCTATCAAAAGATAAAACACATTCTTATGCCATCTCCTACAGTCTCAAAAGTTTCAGAGGCTGATATTGTGCTCAATGTTCTAACCTTTCAGATAAGATTAGTTTATTTTGCAGAAAACGCTGCTAGTGAGTGGGCCATCATTCAGCCAAAAATGCGTATGCTTTTGTTAGTCTGACTTATTCTGCCCTACCTGATTATAAGCAAACTAAACTTGGAATAGCAAAGTTTTCTACATTCAAATGTTCACAGAAAAAAAATTCCAGCAAAAAAGCCCATATAGTACAGACCTGTTACAAGACAAGCACACAGAAAACTCCTGAATGGCATAACTGCACAAGCAAAAATTCTCATGTATAGGGAGGATACAAATCTGTTGCTGTAAAACTACTGAAAAAAAGGCAAGAGCAAGAAAGGCATTCTTACTCCATTTTCCAAGGATCCACATGGAGATAATGTTAATCACTGTTATCAAAGTTGAAACTTTTAATGGTAAAACAACCTTATTTTATTTTCATTTTTGTTACGAAATTTACATTCATACCTGAAAAGTTGCAACTATGCCCATTCCAGTGCAGCCCATCAATCCTATACATAATGTAAACATATTGCATGAAGACCTAACAAAGTGTGATGATTCATTTTGCTTCTCTATTAATAAATATCTGATGTACATTGTAATTGCAGCTGAAAAAACAACAAAAAAAGTATTTTGTTCAATGGTCACATATTGATAACATTTTAACACAGTTTCCTGTAAAATATGACATGCAGAATAAAATTATAAACATAATACAATAAATAATACTACCTTTAGCTCTACTGGAATGAAGAAGTTAATTCAGATGAACTTTCAGACAGAGCTTCACTATTATCTTTGTCTTAAAATTGCACATTATTGCTATCTAGAACTAACAGCACATCAGTTCAACAAAAGCACAAATTTAAATCCCATTCTCCTGGGTGTTTTGGGCACAGAGGCATTGCCATTCCACATTAGGAACAGATGTTACAGGGAGACAAGAACCATAAGCTGGAAGTGGGAGGCTTTATTTTGCTCTAAGATGCAGTCTTGTACCAGAACTACATCTCCTTATAATGCGCGGTCTGAGGAATTAATTCCTTTTTGCAGTCACTGCATGCCTGGCCCTAATATGCAGTTCACTCCTGGAAAACACATGTACTAAATTAGGAAATCATGGTTCTTCAGGATTTAATAAGCTGTAGACTGAATTCCACAGTTCCATAACACAGAACAGAGTTTCAGCCTATCTACAGTTGGAAAAATAAATCAGGTAACTTTTCCCAGGCACTATGAGGTTGCATGAAACACTCCAAGATAGTGTGACTGTATGAGGCTCCTAAAAAAGGCAAAATATGTGACTTTTTACTTTGCCTTAAGGCCACCATAGCTACCTGTATACATAGGTACACAGCTCTAGATCTTCCATCCTCTAAAAAATAATAGAAAATGCCAAACTTCCTTATTCACATCAGTCATTTTGTAGAGAAATAGGCACGTTGCAGAGAAAACCAGGTGTTGCTTCAACACCGTTCTTCCCTTTGCTGCAGCATCTTAGAACCTAAAGTTTCCCTGCATCAGAGTTTTTGCAGAGTAATTATGCCCTCTTTGTTCCACTTTCATTTGCAGTGTGTTGACTACTTTGCTCTGATGAGGTGCTCTGAGGAGACACAAGTGCCTCTAAGCCTGCACTAACTGCTCCTAAGGACCCAACTCTCCAGGTATTACTTACATCTACCTGATAATGCCATTTGACTGTGGAGAAGTTGTTCTGCAGAATACTGAATACATTTCTGTAATTAAAGCAGGGACCTTTCACTAATTCTCATTTCTTCATTCTGCTCAACCCAAATACCTTATACATACCTAGAAGTGCTGAAATATTAATCATAAAACCAAAGACACCGCTCTCTGGAGGTTTAGTTCCAGTGTCACTAAAGCAGGAAGAGAGAGAAATTAAAAGTTAATTGAGACCTGTGAAACATAAATGAGACAACTGAAATCCCAAGAGAAATATAACTTGTGTGAACTGCTGCTGTGTAAGTAAGGCAATTCATCTGCTGCTGCACATTCAACCTCCATTTGTAGTAGAGAATCCTTCTTTTCAAAAAGAAAGCATATTTTGAAAGCATAGTCTTTGAACTGTATTTCTTCTTTTTCTGTATGCAATATGCAAAGATGTGACAGACCTCTACTTTGCTCATGAATGACATTTTAGAATTAACATTTCTTTTATCTGCTGAATTAACACTCTGATATAATAAAAATATATCTAATGGCAGTCACTGTCTAAAGATGTAAGAGAATTGGGTTTAATTTCCTTGAAAGGACTTTACCCTGTGAGAGAAATTGTGTTCCAATGTCCAGGAATGTTCCTAGCAACTATTTAATTTACTAATGTAGATACAGCTTAAGAGTGCTCTATCTCCAAGGTGTTGTCTCTTCTGATGAAACACTTCACCCTTATATGGTATTATTAGAGGTTCACTGGGACAGAGAGAGGGAGCATGAATGTGAGAATGTCTACAGAACTTGTATACATATCTACATGCATGTCTATATATATGAAAAACGTAACATACACAAAGTATTTGTTTTGTAGAAAATGGGACACCTTCAACATAGAATCCTTTTCTCTCTTTTCCCTACATATGTGCAAACACCCACCCCAGAGAATGCACTTTCCTCACAGAGTGAACATACTCCTGGGAGTATGTGGGCTCAAGCCCCCTCAAGCAGAACTCTTCTGTGGAAGGTGAGTGCTCTGTTGAAAGAACAGTACTATGATCCTGCCACCTCTTTGTACTATTTTTTCTTCTCCGATGTCTATTTTTTCTTGTTTAACATACAACCAGTTGATACCTATTTGATCAGGTTCTGTTGGTCAAGCCAATGGAAAACATCTTGTTCTTCAATCTTTACATATCTTGTAAGCTAAGTTTTCAGTTACTGGGCAGTACCAAGAGGCAGGACGGTGTTTTCAGACAGAGGCACCCAAAAACTCTACTATCAGGTATGCAAACACATAAGGGTTTTAGCTAATTCCAAAGTTTGGTGCACACTGAGCAAAGATTCTGAGAACAAACCTTTTTCCTAGAGTGGGAGCATCAATCTGTTGGAGGGTAGGAAGGCTCTGCAGAGGGATCTGGACAGCCTGGATTGATGGGCCAAGATGAGCAGCAGGAGGTTCAGCAAGACCAAGGGCTGGGTCCTACACTTTGGCCACAACAACCCCAGGCAGCAGGCTGGGGAGCAATGGCTGGAAAGCTGCCCAGCAGAAAAGGACCTGGGGGTGCTGGTTTGACAGCAGCTGAACATGAGCCAGTGTGTGTGCCCAGGTGGCCAAGAAGGCCAGTGACATCCTGGCTTGTATCAGTGACAGTGTGGCCAGCAGGAGCAGGGCAGGGATTGTTCCCTTGTTGTTGGCTCTGGTGAGGTCACACCTTGAGCGCTGTTGAGAGTTTCCTCTCTGCAAGGAAGACCCTGAGAGGCTGGAGCATGTCCAGAGAAGGGCAGCATTGCTGGGGAAGAGTCTGGAGCACAAGTCGGATGAGGAGCAGCTGAGGGAGCTGGAGTGTTTAGCCTGAAGAAAAGGAGGGTCAGGAGTGACTTTATCACTCTCTACAACCTCCTGAAAGGAGGCTGTAACCAGGTGGGAGTTGGCCTCTTAGCTAACAAGCAATAGGACAAGAGGAAATGGCCTCAAGTTGTGCCAGGGGAGATTTAAATTGGATGTTAGGAAAAATTTCCCCACAGAAAGGGTGTTTAGACATTGAAATGGACTGCCCAGAGAGGTGGTGGAGTCACCATCCCTGGAAATGCTAAAGGAAAGCCTGAACTTAGGGCCATGTTCTGGTTGACATGGTGGAGTTTAGCCACAGGTTGGACTCAGTAACCTCAGAGGTCTTTTCCAATCTATGTTGATTCTGTGATTCTGTGTATAATGGGACAAGCAGCTAATAGCTAGGGGTTTGGTTTGTTGTTGTTTTTTTTTAATGTCATTCAGGAAGATGAATACTCTTCATTCCAACAGCGAGGATGGATTAGGTTTCAGTGCTAAGATTCTGAAGCTACCACTGAGTACAGCCAAAATGACCTCAGCATGAATGCTCTCCACATGCAAAAAAGAAAGCACTCTCCACTTAAGCAATCACTCTGAAGGATTTTAACAATTTTGTTAAGGTCGGGACAGAAGAGTATGACCATCTCAAATGGCTTGATTATTCTAGAAATTCATGTTTGCTTTCCAACCCCTTCTATGTTATAGAAGGATTTGTTTAACAAAAGTTGCTGAGATGATTTATCAGCAACAGGAGGAAGCTTAGGATAAAAGTAGGATCTTTTTCCATGAAAAGCTGATGCCAAAAAAAAGAGAGAAAATTCATATATTTCTTTTTACTAGATTGGTTCCAAATTCTCAGGCAACAAAATGTGGACCAGGCTTTTAGATAAGTTTTTACAACTTGTCAGGCACTAGGAATCCCTATGCACCTGAATTTTCTTGTAATGCTTTCTGAAGACTTGTTCCAGCTTGTAGTCTGTATTAATCTTGTTTCTCTTTGACAGTGAAATTGATGAAAAGAGTAAACGAAGTCTATTTGTTTGTTTGTTTGTTTGTTTGACAGTCCTGAAAAATCATCTTAACTCATGTTTCATTTAGCCCATTTTTGAACCTTCAACTTCATCTTTTCTGGAGTGTTTTCATTAACACAACAAAGGAGTCCATTTAAAACGTAGGCCACTTGTGACAATCTCCAAGGACTTTTTCAAATCAGAAACCACTCTGTGGTAAGTACAGGATTGTAATCACTTCAAAGATTTTGAAGGACTTTAGGTGAGAAGAGAATGGAATTGGCACACACACATAAAGCCATTTGAAGTTCTTGGAACACATCATAAGAGCAATCTAAATAACCTGAAATTGCACTGAACTCCATTTTTTAACAAAATATTTTCTCAAGCTAAAGGTTTATAGGTAATTTTTGCTGATGTGGATTTTTAAACTCACCAATCTTAGATTATGCTGTAAAGAAAATTCATTCCAGGAATATTGTATCACAATCTATTTACAAAGTACTGCACTGAACTTTGAAGGACACAATCTTCTTAATGCTATATTTTCCATTAGAAATCCCTGAAGCTAAATGAAGACTTGTGTTCATATTCATTTTTCTTCAAGTCTACTGCTTTGGAAAAAAAGATTAGAAAAAAAAAAGTATTGGTGACAGGCCTCTCCTTTTTATGAGAAAGAAATAAGGAAACAGCATTTTTGAAACAAAAATGTGCTTACTTATTTGAGTTGGTGCATAGGTGAGCTCAATCACCATGGAAAAGGTGGGGAAACGTATGAAAATGACAGCATTTGTGTCACCATTTCATGCAGCACAATTTTAAAAACATGCAGTCTTCTGAAGAGTGGAAAGACAAGAAGGTGAAGGAGACAAGGAATAAATATTTTAGGGCCAAAAGACTCATCATCATTGAATTTTCTTCACAGCCATCATAAACTGTTTCTCTTCAAACTGAAGTCCCAAATTTTTAAAATAGGAAGATTATATTTCACCTACAAGGATTCTGACTTCTTCAGAAGTACCAACAAGGTAGCAAATACCTTCAGGAAAATTTCCTTTACTCTTTCACTGCGAATTTAAATGAGTAAACAGCCATCCCAGCACATCCAAATTACTTTGTATTCTGAGCAATATGAGTAACAGGACTAACCTGGGCACAACCTCATCACCTTTTAGGACTCAGCTGCTAGAAAATACAAAATCATATTCATTTTATCTACCAAGAAATGTGATTTACTTGATGAAACATTAGCACAGCCTCAATGACAAATTCAAGTGAGGTCTCTCACTGTTACAGCTGCTACACAGTAAGCAAATAAAATGAATATTACTTCAAGACATACGCAGAGTACTTGGGGAATGTATATAAGAATTACAGAAATGTTGAACTAAAGTTTGTCCATATTCTTCTCCTTTGTGTAACTGGAATTTCCCCATATGACCTCTATTTAATTCTTATAGTTCATTTTAAGATATTGCACAACTGAAGTGTTGCAACATTCTTCCTCTTTTTTTAACACTCTTAGTTTTACTAAATCACATTCTCAACCACATGATTCAGATTCTTAGGCTAAAGCAATGACCTGCAAATTAAGAATGTGAATATGGTGTGACAATTGTCCTGAGTACTTAGAACAAAAACCTTGTATTATTCCCAAGTGCATCTTCTATGAGGTTCTTATGCTTAGACCATGTGCCTTTAGAATTGTTGCAGGTGCTTCACCAATAGTCAACATACAGCCTTAGTCCAAATGTGGTGGTAAAAGGATGCAACACAAAGAAGAGTTTTAAAAAGCTTTAGTAGTAAATGCAGAGGGCCTGAAATTTGAGTGGGAATCACTGGTTCAGCCTCTTATGTCCTTGTTTTGTTTAGGTTTTTTAGGGCATATGGACTTTTATTGTGATTCCATAGCTAAAGGATACGAACAATGTTTTCTGGGAGCTATTCCACTAAGTTGATATAACTATAGCAGCTGTGATAAATTCATTAGAGTTGTACAGTTGTGGCTTAAAGGTTTGGTCCATCCCTTTTAGAAAGAATGACACAATTAAGATACCTGGGCTGTCAAAATCTTAACTGCAAACAAAACTATACATAAAAACCACGTCCCATTCTCTCATATAGTTTATTCTATGACATAAGAAACATAATTTGTCAATTTTCTTACTACAGGATCTCCAAATATTTCTGAACACAAACCATGTACAGTTATATCATATTATTTATTTTTGTTAGTTAATAACAGATAAATTGCACTGATCAGAGGCACTTTTGTGTTAGTAAAGCTTTGTGTGTAATCAAGGATGAGCAGTGGGGTATTTGTTCAAGTACAAGAACAAGGCTTTCCAAGAGCTTTCCAGATTTGTGCAGAGAGTCTTAAAAACTTTCTTAATATAAGCATGAAGCCCAACTTTCTCTGGCTCAGTTTGAATGAAACTCAGTGTCTTGTGGGTTGTGATGTCATTTGCTCTTGCCTATGATGACAAACCCTAATTTTTAATCCATTTTCTTGCATGTGCCAATCAGGTTAGCAGTCTTCTGAAATTATGTATATCCAAAAAGTCCTTCAAAGGAATTAGGTCTAGACGTATCCCGAAAGATATATTTTAAAACTTTGTTTAGATCTTCTATATATCAGAGACACTCTCTGAATTCTGGCTAACCTTCAATCTATTGAGGGATAAATACCAACATTTTCACAGTTTACATTTAAGTGTTAACATAAGCCATGCATAAAGAATGATTTACACAGAATTGCACTTAAATGATAAAGGTTACAGAAAAGAGATGCCAGGCATCTCTTGGGAAGTCTTTTAAACCCATTGGTCCTATAGAGAAATATAAAAAATGCATGTTTGTGGGGATGTGTGTACTGCAAAAGCCATCACAGGGCTTGGGTCCAGTCATCGTCTGGTGCACTTTGGCCTAGTTCTGGAGTTATACAAACAGAATTACACTTCCACCATGTAATCGTAAAGTTTTCCTAGGATCAGGCCTGCGCTGGCTGCAGCAGGAAACTTTCATGTCCTTTCCATCGTGTCTTCAGCGTCTGTGTCCTGCAGCTCTCAGAGGTGCGAGAGGTGTGATGGGTGCCGGGGGTGCCCGACGTGTCCCTCTGTCACCGGGAGGCCCCTCCGCCACTGTCCCTCCTCCCCTGGGGATCCCACATTCCCTCCGGGAAGCCCCTCAGAACACAGCCCATGGTCACACACACACACAAGCCCCGCACCTCGGCCGCTCCCCCGCGCCTCCGCCTCACCTGATGTAGGGGACGAGGGGCTCGACGTGCCCCGCCAGCACGGCGATCACATAGGAGATGATGAAGGCGGCCGAGGACCAGCTGACGAGCAAAGCGGGCACGAAAGCCACGCCGGGCATGCAGCACAGCATCGCCGGTGGCTGCCCGGCCCGGGGCATCGGCAGCGGGGCGGCAGCGCCCTGGAGTCACGGCCCGGGAGCGGGGACTGGCGGGGC
>VWYP01030142.1:112454-124254 GCA_013400435.1 Pycnonotus jocosus
CTCTGTCCCCGCCGGCAGCCCCGGGGATGTCCCGCCGAGCGCTGCCTTCCCTTCACTTTCGGTTCTCCGCTGCGCTCCCCGCCCCCGACGGCGGCGGAGAGCCAGGGACAGCCGTGGGCCCCTTCGCCTTTCACCGCTGCCGGCACCTGGAGCGCTTCGGAGAGTTTGTGGCTGCAGAAAGTCTGCCCACAGCCCGTGTCCCTGTCGCTGCCGGCTCTGCGGGACGCACACGCCCCGTCCGGGCACGGAGGAGGGCGGTGAGATGCTGCCGGGGAGTGCTCGCCGGGGTCTGCGGGTCGTGCAGGCGGCTTGTGCCTTCACAGTTGTCTTTAAAAGGGCTAAAAAGGGGTCCAGTGTGAGCGTGCAGGGGCTCTTTCAACTCGCCGGCCGGGGAGCGGCCGTGGGGACACAGAAACCGGGTCAGAAACTGTGCAGGTCGCATTACGGAGTTCTGCACACACCTCATCCGCCTTGGAGTTTCGTTTCAAACACATACTTTAACCTTGATTTGCAAATCTTCCCTGAGATTCACTTTATCACATGCTTAGAGGGAAATTGTAGTTTAATTCAAAATCATGCCGTGTTCAGCATTTTCGCTTTGGTTTAACCTGAAGCCATGGACAACATCTGCCAAGGGTGTTTCTGTTTCCTTTGATTGTTTGTAGTTATCAGCCTTCCAAACCAACATCTAAACTCAAGGTCACCATTCTGCTACAAAGACGTGTGTGTGCATACCCTGCCTCTCTCCCTGAGAATGTATTGAGGGTCTTGCTTTTGGTGCACACTCCCTGTGGTGGATGCACACAAGGTGATACTCTTTATCAAATGTGTATTTTCCAAACTTGGCATGCCTTTGAAGGTATTAGGAAGGGAGACAGAAATGAAATAAAAGGACTAGGGACAGTATATCTTAATGCAAGTACAGAAAAGTAATAAAAAAAAAAATACCACTAAGACTGGAGGTAGTCTACAACCTTCTTCTTGGCAGTAGCAAGTTGCAAATGTTCTTAACATATAAATTGAGCATATATAGTTCACACTATGCCACAAATTCATACCTCACATTTCCACAGCTAATCTGCCTTCTAGAAATTTTGAGTGATAGAAATTTCTGACTGGAAGAACAGGCTTATTTCTCTTTATGTTAAAGGTGCAAAAATAATGGAAGGGAGCTAATATTTGAGCGGTCTTAATATGCTGGTTTAAAAAATTCTGTTTAATTATGCCTCAATATCAGGTATCTTGGGTTTTTTTCCTCTTGAGACAGAAAATTAAAGAAATACTATATAGGAACTAGTTCTGGTCTCTTTGGTAAATAAATGAATGGTAGAAACTGCATATTTATAGCAATAGAATTTTATTTTTTTGTGTGTGTGTATCAGTAATAGAGTATTCTGGTTTGATCTCTTGCACAAGGAAGACAGAATTCACTTTATTTTACTGCATCAACATTTAAGTCACACTGTTGGAAAAATGTTCACTCCACAGTTCTGCAAGTTCCTTGTACTACCTTTGGTTTTGTAAGTAGTAAATGAATTACTCCTAAGTGTGAGTTGAGTATTTAAATAATTCACATGACTTTCTGAAGTGCCTGAACACTATTTGGAGTGAAAGGAAAGGACATGTTTGGCTCAAGCAGGTGGCGACTGACTGTTCGGTGAGCAGCAAAGGCTCTCGTTGCTATGTAAACATTTATTACAGCTCACGGGATGTTTCATTTTCTTTATAACTTTATTGTAGAAGGGAGTCAGTCACAACATATAATTTGAACAGTGGTCTTCAATCATTTTTTTATCAGAAGCATGTTCTTTAAAGATCATTAGAAGATGCACAGAGTAACAAATACAGGTTATTCATAAACTTGGGAGGAGTCATTTTATTTACTGGACTTGAGAGCAATATTTCATAGAAGGTCTATGTATTTTAATTTATTTTGCTTTCAAAAAATTATATTAAAACCCTAGCTGTATAAAAATACAAAATAACTATGGATTTAAATATAGCTCCATGAGATTTTTGTAGACAAAAAATTAGATATGAGTTGACAGTGTGCATTTGCATTCTAGAAATCCAGGTGTATCCTGGGCTGTATGAAAGTACGGGAAACATGACCAGAAGGTGGAGGGAGGTGATCCTGCCCCCCTGCTCTGCTCTGGTGAGACCCACCTGGAACACTGCATCCAGCTCTGAGGTCTCTTGCACAGGAAAGACATGGATGGACCTGTTACAGTGGGCCCAGAGGAAGGCCACAGAAATAATCAGCGAGATGAAGCACCTTCTTTTGTTGAAGAAAGGCCAAGAGAACTGGGATTATTCAATCTGGAGAAGACTCTAGGGACAACACATTGCATCTTTTCATTATTTAAATGGGGCTTAGAAAAAGGACAGCTAGTCTTTTTACCAAGATCTGTAGTGACAGCACAAGGGAAAAGGGCTTTAAAGAGAAAGAGGGTAGTTTTAGATTACGTATTAGGAAAGAATTCTCTTTTCTGAGGGTGAGGAGACACTGTGACAGGCTGGCCGTAGAAATTGTGGATGTCCTGTTCAAGGCCAGCCTGGCTAGGGCTTTAAGTAATCTTGTCTAATGGAAGGTATCTTTGCCCATGGCACTGGGGTTGAAACTAGGATATCTTTATGGTCCTTTCTGAACCAAACCCTTCTATGAGTCTATGATTCTGTGATTTAACAAAACAATTGGGCTACTTCAAATTGGAATGATTATAAAAATAAATATGTCAACATGCGCAAATAATAACACACCCATGTCAGTGATTTGAAAACATATGAAGATAAGGAAATAATAATGGAAGAGATCTAAAAGAGCCTGTGCTGCTGGTACTTATATCCCCTCTTTTCTCCTGTTTCTACTCAAAATCTGGTTTCCATGGATTTTATTTTTGCTATACATGAGTATTTTTTATCACATATGTATTTTCCAAATACATTCGTTATGAAATTACCTGTAACATGAAAGACCCAGTTAGAAGGATCCCTTTCACCAAACACATTGGTTTTTAATATCTCTGCATGGTTTTTACATTGAACGTGTACAAAGTAGTTATAGTAGCATTTACTTTCCTGATTTGGTACAGAACCTGCTGGAAGATGGAAGGATGGAAGAACAAGTGAGACAAGAAAATGGCAAGCAGTGAAAGTATGGAACAAGGGCAAGAGAGATGCAGTTCAGTTACTTCTTGAGACGTGTTGTTACACACAAGCATTAGGAAAAAAAGCAGCCTTAATTTGAGAATGTAATGCCTAAATTCTTTTCTTAACAACTGGTTAATAATTGGTTTATTAACACAGGTTGCGCCAGAGATACATTTATAGAAGGAATCAAATACACCACCTGTAACTTCTTCAGATTACTGTGTGAAGAGTTCAAGCTGGTTTGTGGTATCTCTTCCCTTCCTCTTTGGTTGTGTGCCAGTATCTGTAACCTTCTCTCAATAACAAAAGCATGTGCAAACCATTCTCACTTCTGACAAGAAGTTTGGGATAGCAATAGTAATAATCTGCAACATCTGTGAAGTCTCACACTGTGAGGCATTCATGGCATGGTGTTAATATTCCTAAAAGGTAATGTGATTTAGTTATAAATGTTCTTAGATGTTACTGTTTAAGACATGGTTTATTTTGCTTCATTTGTTTTGGGTCCTCTCTGTACATATCTAGATTATACCTAAATGTCTAACCAAAATGCAGGTAAAATATGTCTCAGCTGTCAAAAAGATTAGACAAGTCAAAACCTGACAGGTCCCTTAAGAATGAAGAGAGGTAACTACAGGGTTGAAATTGTGTAATTTCATCTCTCAAACCAAACCAAATCAAACCAAACCAAACCAAACCACACAAAAAACAAACAAACAAAACCCAACAAAACCCCCCACCAAAACCAAAACCAAACAAAACCAAAAAACCCAAGCAAGCCCAAATCGAACAAACCCCCCCCAAATCAAAACCAACCAACCAACCAAATCAACTAACAAACCAACAAAACCCCAATCCAAACCAACCAAATGAAAACCAACAAATAGAAGCTTCCTATGGTGCAGGACAGATTAATATCTTGCAATAATGATGAGGTGTGAAAAGGTTTGTTCCAGAATTTCTAGAGAAGACTAGCTCTCAAAATGTATTTTTTTACTATTCCACTCTGTATTTTCAGTTACTTCTTGGGTGATGTTTTTTCAAATAAAATGTTTATTGGGAGAAATCTTTGTTTCTAGAATGCATGACCTGTAGACTGACAAGGGCTATAAAGGTCAAGAGAGAGACTGTTTAGCTGCAGATGAACCCTTCTCCAGTGACTTTGTTGTCCTTCATTCTAAATGAGGTAGTGAACATGCTGAAGCAGTTAGTGGGAGAATTTGGCTCTGGCATTTTGATAATTTTGGCAGTACATTTTTGTAGAAGCACATTTTTAGTGAAAAGGAAATCATTCAAAGTGAAATGGGAGCTTTTTATGTGCCCTTGTCATCTGAAAGAAATACCTTTGCAGTTTTCTTAGTGGTACACAGTTGCTGGCAGTAAGGTGCTTGCTGAAGATTAGGAGAAAGTAATGAAATTCATGACCTGAGTCAAATTAGAATGTAAAGGGATTAAAAGAATCAAACTTTAAACAGAGAGAATTTGATCAATCCTAGGAAAAGCTATCAAAAATATCTTTTTTCTCAACATCAGAAGTGGCTAACGATGTGGCTACATCCAACACAAAATCTCCTGGAAATGGAGAGTACTCACTGCTGAAAAATCAGATTCTATTTCCATAAATTAATCTAGATTTGCCAATTTATGGGTGTTGGTTTGTCTGTCTTTATCACATCATATTGTTATACATATAGGGCACTCAATTATTTCTTCCTGTGTGCCATGCTTAGAACATTGCTGGCTGAATTACTATTTGCTTCTTTCATGAGCTTCCTTTTTCTGTGTCTGGCCACAGCTGACACCAAGGTCTAACAGGGCCAGAGAGAGCTGCTACGTGTGCTTCAGGGTAATATTGTGAAATCTGTTTATGTTGAAACTGCTGATTCTAGCTGACATATATGTAACAAACAGATGTATCTACTAAAATGTAGTTTTACAAAACCTAAATATTGTGTCCAATTTTGTCTTTTCAGTTTTAACAAACTGTTCTTTCCATCCCTTCTTGGCCTTTGTCCATGTCCTTCATAGTTCTTCTGTATCAAAGGATCGTGCTGCATAGCAAATCTGTTATGACCACAAATAACATGGAAAAAAGGCAGAGGATTGTTCTTGTTCAGTAAAAATGCAGTGAAATCAGTGTCATGAGGCATAAACAAATGCTCAGCTTTGTAGCTAGCAATGAGTACCACAATAACCTGTGGAGCATCACTCCTTCTCATTTGTTTGAGAAACTTTGGATTCGGGAACAGCTGGTGCAGCTTGGGAGTCCCAGAGGAAAGATTATGAACTATTCATGTGTCTTGTCTGTACCAGCTCCTTCACACTCATGAGCAGTAGTTAATGGCTGGAGTCAATGGTCTTAGAGGTATTTTCCAGCTCAAATGATTGTCTCTATGTTCTGAAATAAAATAGATACAGCTAATATGGCTTTCCAAAAAAGTATAGTGGTACTTATTCCCACTCTACTCTCTATGTAGTCTCTTAAGCATTTTTAAACATAAAAGTATATTTTCAACCACCAAAGGAAATTGTTAATCCTAAAGAAGTCCTTTAATTATTCAATCCTTCTGTCTCATAGTGTGATCCATACCAAATGATGGAGAGCTAACTAACCAAAATTAGATGCTCTTCTAATGTTCTGAGTCTCCATCTCACCACTGTGATGTAAAAGGTACATGTTATTTGATCCAGCCACAAAATCCTACTGACCACTGTAAATCACTAAAAGCACCTCCATTATTTTCTGCCATGTGCTGCTGAGTGGATTTAAAAGACCACCCTGCCCATTTCAGCCATCCAATCTATACAGTCTGTTCTCTGTGCCATTGCAACCTGGCAGGATTAACAAAAGAAACATAAATTCCATCACTATGATGTAACAATGCCATCAGTGTACCAAAAGCTCTGTGTTTCTAATGTTAAAGAATAATATCTTTTTACCCTTTAGAATAATCAAACATTTCACAGAACTAGACTACTGTGAGAAGTTCTATTCTACCCTATTCTGTTCTACTCTAGTTAAAATGATAATTAAATATCAAGGATAATGAACTTGAACTGCATATTTTCAAAAAGAATGATGAAATTTAAAATTTAGAAAATAAGGTTACATTCATATATTTCCTAATATACATTAAATATATTAAATCACGGCCTGTGGAGATTTTCTGGGATATTTCATCCGCTTCATTAGGGATTTTGGAAACAGACATACAGATATGATTCAGTTTGAAGGCCACCATCTATTTAAATCTTAGTTTACCATTGCAAAGAGCATATCTTTTTAAAAAGTAAGGGCTTGCTATAAAGAAAACCAAGAACAAAAAGCAAAACATCCCAACAAAAACTACAAAAGCCCCAAACCAACCAAACCCATGAGCAACTGCCAGATTCTGCAGAGTTTCAAAAGGTTTCTTCTGGCTTTCTGCAAGCATTTATTATTTTAGTTTGAAATGTGCAGGAAATAACAGATCTTCTAGAGTAAAATGTTGGCGAATATTATGCTTAGAAAATCTGATTTTGCTGCCAGGTGCACATGCTGCCTCAGCTTCATCTAGATGCTCACTTTCAGAGATTTTTCAAATGGCATTGTTCCAGTCCTTTGCTGTCTAGGCACTGCTTTTTCTTCTGTTTCTGAGATATTACTGTTTTCTCTTTAGTTATACCTCATTTCTACCAGCAATGCTCTTCAGATTATTTTAAACATTCTTTCCAGTATCTGCACAAATAAAAAGGAAGTGAAAAGGTAGGAACTGACTGATGTTTCAGAGATTTTTTTTTCAGAGAAATGTGTGCAGTACAGAAATGAGTATAAAGAAAAAAAAAGAAAAGAAAAAAATTCTATATTTTATGAAGAAAATTTTCAAGTAGATAAATGTACTTGCATACCTGTTGAGAGGGTTGGGAGCTGAACATGTGAGGGTTTTCGAAAGTACTGAAATACTGAACACGATTTTAAAATATCCACTTTTGCAGCTGTACTAAGTGAAAACTCTCACTAGCTGCATATAATTAGAATGCATTTGTTCATGAGTCTAAAATTGCTGTAGCCTGATTAAGAGATAATCCATTACAAGACAGAGCAGCAAGGTCTAACAGTGCATCTCAGAAACCGATCACTTATGTTGTCTAAAATCCCTATTTTAGAGGTAATGTCGGTGGGATGGACTCTCACCAAAGCCTAAGAGGTCTATAAATGGTGAGTAAAAATGAGATTATGAGATGAAGGATAGAACACTGCTCAGTTGCTGTCTTTTACTCTTTTATGTCCTGAGTGTCTAATATGATTTAATTATTGCATTTGATGGATAGTAGTACTACCAAATTCACAGTGCCATACCAAGCTATTAATTTCAGAAGCATAGATATAGTTTTTTGGGAGAGTGGAGTGGCAGGGAGAGAAGTCCTAGAAGGCCCTATTATCTCCCAGTTCCTTTTCATAAAGAGTGCTTATTCAGCTCTTCAAAGTAGTGACAAGCTCTCTACAGGCAAGTCGCTACCCCTCTATTCTGAACTTTTACTTGCCTGACTTGAGATGCCTCCGAATTCTCAGATCAGAGCATTCACAAATGAAACCAAAATCCCTAAGAGTGAACTGCTGGGCTTTCAGAGTACTACGAGTTATCTCTAGTTTGAAAATTCAGACTTCAAGTGGAACAGGCATCAAACTTGCCTAATATTGTCTCTACCTTTGTGATCAGTAATTTTTGCCTCATAGAAGTGCTATAAGTTTAATTCACATTTATGAAAGAAACCATACAGAGACAAATACAGGAAACCCATGTTGATGTTAATTCTCTTCTCTGTAGAACAAGATGTGCAAAATGTCCAGTGAATGATATTCTTGGCTAACAGAAAAGCTTGAGATGTTTGGTTGATTATTTTCAGTCTTCTGCCTCAACCAAAGATAATCACATTGTTGCCTCAGATGTTTAGCTCTTACTGTTCTACTTTCCCAGCAAATGAGAATGCAAAAGACTTGGAAAAGCTAATACTGGACAAGTTTACCATGTTCAGTAAGAAGTTCTGCCTTCCTCAAGATTTTGAGCATTACAGAATCTCCATTCCTGTTGAAAGAAAGTAAATGTTACTTTCCTTTTCAAAGTAGCTTCTACCCCCTCTTAGAAAGGTGTAATTGTAGTAAGAAAAACATCAAAATTCAGTTTTCTAAGAGCTAAGAGAGAAAAAATATTGGTGAAGGCAACTTGCAGAAAATCAAGATAAAGTGTGTTTATAACTATTTGACTGCTTATTTAGATTACATCATAATCCACAGGAGGCATGCCTTTGTGTTGAGTGCTGCTACGTGCACCTTTGAGTTAATGCAAATACAAGAACAGTCAAGCAGATTATCCCAAGAGCCCAATGGTTTACATGGATAATGACTTGGCAAGGTCCTTAAGTATACGTTGGATTTTATTGGCAGCACCTAATTTTTACATATCCTGACATCTAGTGGAATTTATTGCTCCTAGCAAAATATCTGGGCTCATTTGCATCTCCAATGGCTGTGAGAAATGGAGAAAGTTAAGTATTGGTTTCTTGGATACAATTACTCAGTTCTCACCTGGAGAATTGCACGAGCAGTGCATTAGATAAAACGTGAAAACAGAAGAATTTGGCCTAAGCCCTGCTCCTTTTAGACATGCCCACAAAGACAGCTGCAAAGAGATACAAGACTCCTGATTTGGTTTCTGGTTTTGATCATGGAAATAATTCCTAGTGACAGACATAGAATCCCAGCAACTTTGATAGATTGTCTCAAAAGGTATTTGAGCCTGCATCTGCTATGAGTACTTTAACAGCTTGCCATTAATTAGCAAGCTGCGGGTGGCCTTGTTTTCATCCATATTCCATGCTTTTCACAGAATCACAGAATCATCAAAGTTGGAAGAGACCTTAAAGATCATCCAGTTGAACCATCAACCCACCACAATCACTCCTAAAATGCATCCCCAAGTGCCATATCCAGATGCCTTTTCCAGAGATGGTGACGCTAACACATCCCTGTGCAACTTATTCCAGTGTCTGACCAGTCATTCAGTGACTTCTTTTTTTCTAATACCTCTCCTAAACCTCCCCTGGTACAACTTGAGGCTATTTTCTCTCATCCTTTCACTTGAGACATGGCAGAAGAGGTCAGCTCCCAACTCACTAAAAAATCCTTTCAGATGACTGTAGAGAGCAATGAGGTCCCACATGAGTCTCCTCTTCTCCAGATCAAACAACCTCATTTATCTGGAATAATTAAAACTTTGATGAACTGAAGATGGGAAGAGCCTATGAGTCCATGGCAAAATGGAATATAGGGGAACATCTGGAATACAGAGTCCTGTTTCCTGTCACAAGATGGTTAGGCTGTCTCTCAAGGCTTGGTAGGTATGCCCACTATTCCTATTTGAAATATATTCCAGAACATGATCTTGTCTCCTTTTTGTGTTTTGTTTTGTTTGCTTTGGTTTTCCTGTGTTTTGTTTTAACCTGGTGACAGTATTGCATTTAGTTTAAGTAAGTTTCTGATCTCCATTTCTGTGATGCAAACAAGTCAAAACCTTTTAGTATCTTTTTAGAAAGAAGCGTCTGGTTGTACCTCTTCAGTTTAAATATATACTCCTTGTATATAAGTATTCTGCAAGAAAGTACAGATATAGTGCCATCATGATTTGTTCAGCACATTTTTATATCTCTGTGTCTAATGGTATGCTTTGTCTGATACTTTATAAAATAATTTAAAGATTATATGAATTTCAACGGCTTTATCACATTGGTATAATATGGAAGTATTTATTATTCTGTATAAATGTATCATCTCACACCTTGTACTAATTCTTAATCTAGGTCTTGAAAGTAATTCGGCTTCTCGTTACTGGTTTTCTGTTTTACGTTGGTGATATATCTCTCAGCTCCATCTTTTCAGCACATCCAGTTTCATTTCTGCATTTACTTTGGATTATTGACCAGAAATAGGAGTCTTTCTCACAATCTGCATAGTTGCTATACCTCAGTTCTCAATGAAAACCTCAGTCTGCTGCCTCAGAATATCAGGCCATCACTGGTACTGCTGGCACAGTGCTGTAGGTGGTGGCAAAGAGATGCTGCTAGCAGTAATAATAGCAGAGTAATAATAGTTTGATAATAATAGCACAGTGCTTGAGCAGGAGGGGCAGGTGAGGGACTATGCAAAGATTAGATTCCCCTAGGATAGTACTTCGACACATGGGTGAGAACATGTGAAGGAGAGGAAAGTTTAGCTAGAGTCTTCTGCTGTACCAAGACTGGAGGGCTGGGTTATCACAAAGGGACAAATAAGTACTAACAGGCTGATAACACGCCTTAAGGAGGAGAAACACAGCACTGTGAGGTGGGCACTGAGGCTCTGCAGGGAGCACATGGTAAGTTCACCATCCTGTCCCATGACCTGCTGTCAGAAAAATCCACAAATTCCAGAGGTTTATGTCCAAAAAGGGGACAGAGGAATTCTGCAGCTTTATTCGAATAAAGAGAGAGAGTCTACTGGGGCAGACACCTGTGGGGTTTTGTCTCTCAAGGTTTTGGAGGACACTGGCTCCTTTTATCCCAACTCCTGGCCACAGGTTTCCCTTTTCCTTTCGCCACTGGCTGAAGTAGAGGGAAAGTACAGCCTTCCAGAACTGCCTACCACATATCCCCCCTTGAACCTCCTATTTTACCCCAAGTTCAGAAACTCTGGCTTGTGCAGTCTGTTTCAGGAGCCAAGCAATCTGGGCTCTGCAACAAACCTGCTGCCCAAAGTCAGCAGGGACAATAAGCCCCGTTTCAAAGACATTAATACCCATACCTTCACCCATCAATCTTTAGGAATATGAAGTTTCCTCTCACCCTGGAGAAAGACAAAGTGCTGTGACACTAACAAGTAAATAGGAGAAGGGCTCAGTGGCTTGGGAGAGATGTGCGAAAGAGCAGTGCCGTCTTGGACATTTTTTAAAGTACAGCCAGCTGTAGTCCTCGCACAACACCCCTGTGTAAATATACTGGGACAAAGTTCTGGAAAGGGTCAGGCACTGTTACTTCACACAGGAAATATAAGATCACAAGGACGATGTTTGTGACTCCAAAAAGTCACTGCAGGAAGTTGTAAGAAATATTTAGGGATAGACTACAGAGACAGGTGGAACTATGCTGGGCCCCTTGCAGGCCTCTGACACGCCATCGTTCTCCTCTGGCCACCAGCGGTGCCTGTGCCCGATCAATGTTTGACAGCGGCGATAACAAGAGCGTCCGTCCTATGCAGGTGGCTGAACTTCACGGCAGAATCCAGAGTGTCCTGTCAGCTACTGAACGGTAACTAGTTTCTTGCTATGTTTTTTCCTCTTGAACAACTCAGCCACTAACCCTCTGTAGCCTGCTGATTCCCACTCCATGAACCCACCCTCGCACTTCATTTCTGTGTCACAACACGCATGGACAGCTTAAATTAAATCTCAGCACGCAGCTCGGCGGTATCTGTGCGATATCCGCAAGCCCTCAGAGATGGGAACAGCCAATTCGGACGGGAACAGCCAACTCGGACGGGAACAGCCAATTCGGACGGGAACAGCCAATTCGCTGCCTCTGTGAGTGCCGGGAACGCCTCTCCCTCAGCGCGTCCCGCCGCCACCGCCAGGCGGCGCTG
>VWYP01030142.1:124492-188945 GCA_013400435.1 Pycnonotus jocosus
CTGGCTCTGCCCGCGCCCCGAGCGCAGCCCCGCCGCCGCTGCCGCTCCCCGGGCCGCCCTGGCCGCACCTGTTGGGCTGCGGGGAGCCCCGGCGGTGGCAGCGCCCCGGTGTCCCCTCGGGGGTGAGCTGGGGTCTGACAAGTGACACAGCCCTGCGTGCTCGGGCAGCTGCTGTTTGCTTGGGCAATTCTTTACCACTTCCCTCATCAGGTGCTGTGTTTTTGTTTGAGTCTTTTAAAGCCTGTGCTGGCTGTCACCTTCGCACGTCGGCTGGGAGTGATGGAATCCTTCCCCTGTCCGGGGTTTATCCTCCCTCCAAGCTGCGCAGCAGTGTCTGCTTTGCTCGCTACTTGTTACTTAGTTTGCTCGCATTATTTTGTAGATGATGCGATGTAATTGCACTTTTTCTAAATATCATTTTACACGGATGTGTTGGATATTTAAATCTTCATTTCCCATTGCCCTATCGTTTTGGTAAGTCATCAGTGAAGGGATCTGAAGAGGAGAAAACGAATCCTGCTTCAGCGCAGTGTTTGTTAATGTAGTGAGGAATCAGGCAAATCAAGTATTTTTGTCAGTCTGAAAGGGTAGCAATGTTCAATACAAACAGCCTGGAATTTCGTGATTCCTAACCTGTTCCTTTTTTTTTTTTTCCTTTTTTTTTTCCCTTCTCTTCTCTGTTTTAATTTGTTGAGCTTTTTCAGATGCAGGGAAAAAAAAGAAGAGCTGTAAAAGTATTATCTGAAACTCTTGCGTGCACCACAATCAAAACTTTATTTTGTGTACTAACACATCTTTGCATAAAGTACTAATCTCTGCTGTTTTGTGGGAACCACAAGTTCCTGAAACACTTCAAAGCCATCAGCAAATTAAGTAATTGTAAAGTACTCATAGGCACCTGTTTGTACATGATTATCAGCTTGGATTGATGTAGTTTTCATAGTGCTATGAAACTGACATAATTTTGCATTTCTTTGGAATGTGGACTTAAAACACAACCTAAGGATATCATAGAACTTTGAAGGTTTTCAAAAATATTTCAGTAGTTATCTAAGTTAGGCTGGTTTTGGTGAGAATCAGTCAAAATCACTGCTCAGATTTTCCTGCTAAAGCTTAGTTTGCTGCTTCCAGCCCTTTAAAAGCTACTTGGAAAGCTCAGATACAATTTAGAGAGTGAACAAAAGAACAGAAAGATCATGTAGAGTAGATTTTCCAAATTATAGTGAAGAAAAAAGAAAAGTGACTAGTAATATTAAAAAAAAAAACAGCTAAAAACACCAATCAAACACCTGCACTTTTTTTTTTTTTTTTTTCTTTTCAAGGGTGGTAGATGAGCTTGGTGAGAGATGTTTGCATGCATCTTGCTTTTTGCCTCTGTAGTTTGGTAAACAGTAGTAGTTCAGTGACTTAGGAGAGACAAGGCTTGTGAGAATGATCACTGTTAGACCTCTTCTGACAACTGTCCTGGGAATGGAAAATGCTTCTCTTCTTCAGTACAGAATCTGCAAGGCAGCAGCTAATAAAAACTATAAAGCTGTTTGGAAAATGAAACCAAGAAATCTTTCTAGAAATTGACAGTTTAACTACTTTTAGCCATCTGCAGGAAACTCTCAAGCAATAAGAAGCAGTGTGAGGCAGCGCTTATCAGACCCTGGTGTCTGAACAGCACTTGCAGTTCTGCTTTTCCCCCACCCCCAGAACAAGTTTGAGGTTTGTTGAATTTTTTTTTTTGTGTTGTTTGTTTGGGGTTTTTTGTTTGTTTTGTTGGTTTTGGGTTTGGATTTTTTTTTTGTTCTAGTAGGTGAAATTAGGTCTGATTTCTTAGGTTCATACTAATTCCAGTATTACTGGTGGAGTAAAAATGGATGGTTAGTGCAAATAATTTGAGATTGCTAATGATGTTCTCACAGCCAGAAGCTGCAAATTACCTTCATTTGAAGGAAAACGTTGAGCTCAGTGAAATACTAGGGCATTGAACATGAGTGAGAAATATTTCTGCAAAAACATATAGGGCAGCCAGGTCTAAATCAATGTTGTTCCCTGTTTGTAAGATGAGCTTTAAGTATTAGGGCAGTTTGATTATAAACCCATCTTGGCCATCCTTCTGTAGGTAGCTCTGCTTTGTAAAATGCTTTATAACCAGAACATGCCAGAGCCACTGTTATCATGTCTGATACAGTATCTCCTAATAGGTGGTGTCTCTCACCTTGTTCTTTAGTGTTCCCTTGGTGGTTTTATAATACCAGTATATAAAGTTGAAACAAAACAGCCTCAAGGCATTATTGCACTGTGCATAATATGTTAGGAGGAAACAATTGCAGGGAAAAAATGTATTAGGTAGGAAGAGTTTTTAACTTTGTTCCTTAATGTGTTCCTAAGAGATCTGTCCTCTTCTTTTTCACTATAGTTACACAAAAGACAAAGAAAAAGACTGGAATGGGTAATGTTGTTCTACTAAAGACTTACATTATTCATATGTTCTTACTCAAAGACTTCTGTATTTCTTCTAGACACAGATCAGTCACAATGTGTCAATTTGTCATTATCAGTAGGAGCAAATGTTTCCACGTGGATATGAACTTCCCATGTGTACTCTATTAAATCTGGCATTTGGCAGAAGGACTTGATGACTCGTGCATTAAAAAAGTGCAATAGTGTGTGTTTTTCAGACAATTCCTGACTTTGGAGTTTAAGGGAGGAGATTTTTATGCCTACCTGGGCAATCTGTGTCCTTTTGTGAGGGGAATGGCAGTGTGCTGATGTGATCATGGTTACAAAGAGCCCGTTTGCAGCTCTGGCAGGAATTGCTATGCTCTTGTCACCCAGGCACATGATGGAGCTTCCCTGCTCTATGGAAGGCTTTAATTTGCTTTAGTGGCAATGAGGGTAGAGGGATGTGTAACCCTCTACCCAAACACCCAAAGATGGTTTGTTTATGGTTTTCAAGGTGACCTTAGAGAAATGGTATATTTCATAGTTCCCACAATATAAGAAATAAGCAAGAATAACATTTAAATCTAAGAAGAGTAGTGTAAAGTAAGTACTATAAGTACTGTGCTTTCCTGTTTTTCTTTCTTTTTGTTTTGTTATTTTCATTTGTTTGTTTGAGGATTTTCCCTCTCCAGTACATACAAATATGTACTTATCCCAGTAAATTAGACCACTGTGCCTTCAACTCTAAAACAGTTCAAAATGCTACTGTAGTTTTCAAGGTTGGACTTTCACTGTAAAAGATGTCCTATCAAGTTTATCTCAGAGGAGAATATATATTTTATATTACTTCTGTCTCAAAATACTTGGACTTCTTTGTTATGTGAAAGCATAGTTACAACTTTTAGTGTTGAAAAATTGTATGTTTTTTTCCTGGCTCTTTGTTTGCAAAGCTCACATTTTGGAGGTGTATATACTTGAGTATATCCTTTATGAAAATAGAAAAAGATGGAGCAAAATTGTGCAGGGCTCTGTGTGTGTCAGGGGTTTCCTGCTTGTATCAAAGTATATTTGATTTAGGTCTCAGTTTTAGGAAAACATTCCTGAATTTTTAAATGCTAAGAAACAAGGGGGAAGTAACCTAAATAAAAAATAGTTTAAAAAGAGTGTACATAAGTCATGAAATCCTTCGTTGCAGAGAAAAGCAAAGTTTGTTTAAATTAAGTGCCCTTCAGTTCTGGGTCTGATTGCTGCCTCAGTGTCATAATTTCGTTGGGATTGTGGTCTGCCCAGTTGTTCATTAATGAATGGATCAATTTGAATGAAATCGGTTGTGGTTAAACATTTCAAAAGGTGAAAATTAGTGTCTAACTTTAGAAGGTGGTGACATCAAGTGGTTTTGGTGTTTTTCTTTGCAGGTTGTCTTGGAGTGGAGTAGAGACCAGTATCATGTTATGTTTGATTCCTACAGAGACAACGTCGCTGGCAAATCATTTCAGAATCGGTGAGCTTTACCTACACTTGACACTATTGCACATTATAATTTCTAATTAAATATTTAAATAAAATATGTTAGTTGAAGTAACATACTGTTGAGTAGAGCCTTATTGTATGGGCTCTAAATCTGCAGCAAATTTTAAACTTAGTGAGTGCTTAGTTAGTGCATAATCTCCCAGTTTGGAAGATTGGCTTTTGAAAGCTCTAGTCATATAATAAATTTCTGTTTTAAGTGTGTTTAACTCATCCAATCTCTAATGAAACATCAAAATGACAATGTTAACAATGAAGGGAGGCCATGACATGTTTTCCAGGTTAAGATAGGAAAACATAAGTACTGTTCCTATGTGCTTAATGTTTCAATATTCAGTGTATGGAGAAATAATTTTTAAATTACCTTATGTTTTCTGTGATGACTTATGAAGATCATTATTTAGCAGAGAAGTCACAAAGCTAGTGCATGGGAGAATCTCTCACAGCAAGTTGGAAACCACGTCATATGGGTCATTTATTTCAGTTTTGTTGACTGCTACATGACTTCCTGTGGTTTCATCATTCATGTCTGAACAGCCATGGGGTCTGTTGCTCAGGGAGTAAGTGGACTGTGACTTGGTAGGTGGAAAAAGGCTGCTAAGAAGGCATCATCTGACTCTTAATATTGATACACTTGACTGGGATAAAACCTAACTCTGAATGCAGAAGCTTTAATCTGCCTTGAGGTTTGTTGCGTCATGGAACAGTAGAAATTATCAGATTAATTTGTCACGCTTTAGTTGGTGTGAGATAGTTCTGTAAAATGCATTGCATGGTGTTGGTGAATACAGGGAACTTTTATAGTCTCTTCTCCTACTCCTCTCCCCCATTTTCAAATGGATGATAGATAAAAGCAGGGTGATGCAGCTCATATGGATGAATAGCTTAATGTTTACATGTTTTAGCTGTACTGAAGTGAAACATGGCAGTCTGGTCCTGTCACTACTAAAATGCTTGATTTAGTAATAATTAACTGGAGTATTTTTATAAAACCATTGACTTCTTCTAAAACAAAATCACAAATCTTACTGTTGTGGTGTAGATCTAATCAGCTCCCATTTCTGCAGTATTTTGTTACTTCATTTCAGTTGTGTAAAGCACTCCTTTGCTAGCATTCATTTATGTGGATTGTAAGCAAAACATCCAGCAAAAATCCTCATCCTGGTGAGGAACTATTGACTGCCTAAGCAAAAGCTTAAGGTTTTCATGATGGGTGCCTAAGTTATTCCAGTTCACCCATATGCCTTTAACAATCTTATGTCAGGAGTAACAGGGAAGTTTGCTGTGATATTGATGTGCAGCTACCAGCTTCCTGTAATAATCCAACAAGAAGTCTTTGTGGAAGCATACTTTAAGGCATTTGTTAACTTTTAGACATCCCTTGACAGGGGTTCAATTAATTTTTATTATCAAACTTCACAAATGCACAAATAGGCCCTGTCTTGCAGCAGGCACTTGCATCAGTGGTGATTTGGTGGAGTTTTTTAGGCTGGTCTCAGTGCAACATATAGAGCTACACATAAACTGAGGACTTCCAGATTGAATCTAGCTTATTCAATGATTTTAATCAATTCCTATTTTAGTGCTAGAGAAAAATATTCAGAATTGGAGAACAGGAGACTTGTTGTTTATAAAATTAAGCAGGCGTACTGCTTTGTGGAAAGTAAAAGCTGCATGGCCTTGGGGAAATATTAGTGGACCTTCAATTGAATTTATGTTGTTCTCTAGGAGTTTTGCAGGTAAAATTTTCCTGTTCTTTCCATAGAAATTTACAACTTTTATGGAGAAAACCTCACTGTGAATTGTAGACAAATTTGTGTATGTGGGCAAGCTCCTTATGATGGTAAACTCAAAAAGCTCATCACACAGAAACAATGACATCATTAGTAACATCTTTGAACACTCTTCTCTGCCAGACCAAGGCAGACTTCTGGTTTTGCCTCGAAGTTTAGCAATTGCTTTTGGTTGTTTTTCCTTCCTGTTGCAAACCCTTGGCATCCCAACTGTGGCACTTTTCAGGTAGCCACATCAGCTGCTAAACTTGCTTCTTATATTGCTTAGGTTCTTATACAGCTTGAGAGAGTGCACTAGAAATTCCAGGGCTTTTTACCAAGGCACTTTATGCAAACCCATTTTTGCAGACTAAATTTTAATATGAAAATAAAAAAGGAGAAAAGGAAACTAAATAATGGAATTCCATGCATAAGTGTTTTGGATGAGGATTGCATTTTATTACTCTACTTGCAAATGGTATAGTAAGTATAGATTACTTACTGTCAAGTGTAACTTTGTTATTCCAGGATGTCCTGTTTAAAACTCAAATATATATATGGAAAGATGTGAAGGAATAATCCTCATCTTTTAAAATGTGCAGACTGATTTCAGTATGGTGCAGCAGTTGAGAGCTGTCAGTGGTTGGCCAGGCATTAACTGTTGAGCTGAGGAGGCTGGAGAGAGGAAAAGGCATACAAATCAGGGAGCAGGATAGCAAGGGAACAGCTCAGTTACTGTTAGTGTGTAATTACAGAGCTGGAACAGGCAGGAGGGCTGGGAGGTTTACTATGAGCAGCTTACACTTGTATTGTTCATGAAGAGGCTCAGCAGCATTGGAAATCACCATATGGTATCTTGGGAGAGATCCAAAATCTGCTGTACTCCTTCAGCAATAGTGGATGCTGAGACAAAAGTTTGTCTTCTACCTACAGTCTCAGCTGTGATGATGGTTCTCTTATGCAAACACACCTTGGGTATATGAAGTTCCTGTCAGGAAGTGTTGCCCTGCCCTGTCGGGGGGACTGTGGATTTGGTTTTGTCTTCAAGCAGGATCCTATGGATGTTTTTAGATTTGCAAGTAAAAATGGATACATTTTGTAAAGAGAAAAATGTAAAAAAAACCCTCAAATAATTGTTTGGGAATCTACAAGGAATTTTCCAAAGTGATGATTTCTGTAGAAAAATGTTAAGATAATTCCCACTTGGAATCAAATTGCACCTTTGAGTCACATCTGTTAGTGAACCAGAAGTTAGTCACATCAAAGAGGGGAAATAGCTGATTAGAACGGTGGCTGTATTTAGTAAATTAACTCAGGTCATCTTGGGCTTAACCCATTTGCCAGACTGGTGTTTCTGATGAAGACCTAATGTATGAATCCATATGAAGGAAACACAGCTACAGAATTTGAGAGAGCTTTTGAGCTTCTCTGAACTTCAGCAATCTGCAAAAGACTCCAAATGTTAAAATAGTGTTAGAGAACAACACTACTCAAGTGTAGTATCTGTTCCTTTTCATTTAAATCATTTTACAGCAAAATTCCAACACATACTTCTGAAAATATAAACTCTCAGTGTACTTTTGGAAGCCATGAAACCATCCGGAAAGCTTTGGCCAAGTCCAGAAAGGTACAGTTTTAAGAGTTGCTTGGCTTAATTGGAAGCAACAAATTGACTTGGCATACCTGGTTTTTATTATTATGTTTGATAAACATTACTTTCTGAAATAATGCGTGCTGTAGAGGTGCATTAAGAAAATTTGTTGAGTATTTGGATAAATTTTAAGCAATTAGACTAGTGGATCTGCAAACAATTCACTTTTTTTCTTTTTTTCTTTTTTTTTTTAATTGGTCTGCCCCTGTTGCCACTGGTAATAAAAAATGAGCTTGCCATGCCAGGGTTGGTTGAATTGAAATGCCTGCATCTGACCAAAAATGCTTTTCCTCTGTGGAATTTACTAGCTTTTGGCTGTATCTGGCTTTGTGTAGGAAATTACATAGGTATATGTGCTGCTGCATAGAGACACATTATTTAGGAAATGGTAAAATGGAGAGAGGCTTCACAGAAGTCAAAATTGCCTCATACCATAGAAAGAGTCTGAGTTCTTTTGGACATGCTATGTTCTTCAGTGAAGCCTGGGTGAATAAGCTCTGCCCTTTGCCCAGAAGGCTGAAGGTTGGGAATTCTCGAAATCCACTGACTTGAGTCAGGTACTTCCACCTAAAACACTCCTTTTTGAGCTGTAGCATTCCAGGGACTGTCAAACCACTAATTTAACTGATCACAACAAACATAAAAAAGCTGGAAGAGCTCCTGCCATTGAATTTCTACTCCTCTGGACGACATTTTAGTTCAAAACATGCCTTGTAAATGAAACAGAAGTTAGTTATCTCTGGAAAAAAGAAGGGAAATAATTGAATAGAAGGGTGACTATATTCAGTAATTTGACTTTTTTTGGATAGAAGGGTAGCTTCCTCTAGATGTGAAAGACTTTCTGGGTGGTGCAGTTGGAGAAGGCAGCACTGCTGCTGAGATGTTCAGATTGCCTCAGAATGCCCCACCATTATCCTCTGAGTGTTGCAGCTCAGTTAGGAACAGCGGTAAATTGAGTACGGAATGTTCCTGCCCATTGTGACCAGCTACTGGCTGACCTTGGACCAAATTTTGTGCTTCAGTTGTTGAGCCTGAGCCAGTAGAAAATGAAGCTGGGTGCAAGCTCTCTTCATGGCATGCTGTGCAAGGGCAGGTGGACAAAATACCTGCCTGTAAGCTCTGTCTCTCTTTGAATGCTTTTGGAAGGATGCAGTGGGTGGAGAGATAACATCTTTGAACCTCTCTAATGCTGAGATCCATGGGGTCACAGGATGATGTTTTCCAATGTTTGCTGGGCCATCTACTGTTTAGGAATGCATTGAATAGCTAAACACTGGAACTTTTGAAAATAATAATTGGGGTATCCTCCTGCTATATGGGAGTCAGATTGACCTATGGCAGTAGCCGGGAGTACCTGCTGACACAAAGCTCTGGGCCTTGGAGAGGAGATTATGATTTTAAAAATAGGAAAAAGGTATCCAACCCCCTTCCTTCTGCCTTGTGCATGCTTGGAAATCTGTAACTGTCCAGAAACAGCTCCAGGGTATTCAATTGTCTCAAGAATTTGTCTGCTGTGTCTAGAGTCTGAATCCATGTACCCAAATTAGATTGTTGTTTTATGAAATGCCCTGTTAATATAATCTGAGAGACATTCCTAGGATAGAGACCTGATCCTGCTGAGATCTTATTGGCTCTGTGCAATTAAATAAGAGTAAGTATGATTTAAGTCATGCTTCATGCTGTCCTGTCTGAAGTAGTTGGTGAGTTAAGAATGTGCGCAGGTCTTGGTACTGACTTGAAAAATATTTGATGGGCTTAAAGGAGGTGGGCCATGAGTTCGAGTCAGTGAAATTTAGAGCATAAAGTTGGGATTTCCTTTAGTTACTGAACAGTTAAAACTGTCCCTTTGGTTGATGTCTGTGCTGTTTCATTAAAGGCTTGTGTATAATTAAGACATGATATATATAGCTAAAGAGAGTCTTTTTGCTTTGTCTTGTTTGCAGCCCAGACACCAAGTATTTCTGTTGTTAGACAGAAATTGCTATTGTAGGATGCCATGAACACTTGTAATGTAATATTAAACAGCTCATGTAGCTTTCCTTTGAATTATGTAGGCTTTGTTTACCCATGCCAATTGATGTGGTGTACACCTGGGTGAACGGCACAGATGTGGAACTGATCAAAGAATTGCAACAGGTCAGGGAACAGATGGAGGAAGAACAGAAAATAATGAGGTAATAATCTTAGATATTTTTTCCCTCTAACTGACAGCAGCAATCTAATGTTGTACTAGTTTTCTTCATTGTTATTTTTTCTATATTAGTCAATATGAAAATTAAAAGCACATTTTCTCACTTCTTCATTTGATTATACCCAAAATCTTGTTTCAGTTCTACTTTTAGAACTATCAAGTACTGTCTAATTAGAAAATTGTTTAGGATAAGCATAATAATTAAGGCTGTTCTGTCATGAATTTGTAAAATGCCCTGTCGAAGACTGTGCATTGTGTATGTTGTTTTGTATTGATTTCTATAACAGTTTGTAAATAATAATAATAAAACTGTGCCTCAAATATATAACCTCTCTTCATCCCTTTTTCCTCTCCCCATCCCCCTGGTATTTCTTTTTATAATAGGCTTCATAAAATCTTAAGCATGTTTCTTAAGTTCTTGTTTTTAGATTAGTTAGATTCATAGTCTCACAAATACTGAAACTGACTCCTGGGAAAATAATTGATGTGTGTTATAAAGGTATGAATTGGCCTTTATCTAAGGAACCAAAGACATGCATTGCTGCATATGTTGTTGTAGATTGTGCTAAAGAGTTCTGCAAAATTACTGATCTAAGCCTACAGGCTGCTGCAGATACCTTGGATTATGTCTTGTAATCATTGATTTAGTTTCTGATAAGCAACTCCGCTCACATGATCTGTTTTTGCCAGTAAATATGCTAAATGGAAGGACAAGTCTGTATTTTAAGGGTTATAATAATTTAGTTCAGAATAATGAGAAGTCCACAAGTTAGTGGATTGATCTGATTTTTGGCATGCTATGTCTTGCAGTTTGGGTACAGCTGACAGTGTGATCTCAAGGGAAATTCTTGATCTTTTCTTTGTTACCGAAATACTAGAAATATTAGAAACTGAAATTAATTGACCGTAAACATAGACAATCTCTGCTCTGAAAAACTTTCATATTTATGCTGATATTTTCCTAGCAGTTCATATAGCTAATATTAGTGGGTTTAGCTTTGTTGTCACTCATGCTGTGATTCCTGTTTCAGGAAGGGAAAACCACATTTTTTTTCCATAACACTGATTTGGGAAGTTAATCTTAACCTTATGAATAAGACTGGTATCTATACCGTGTTTGCTATCTATAGGGACACCTGGTTCCTTTCCCTGTAGATAATTTTTTTCATATCCTTTGAAATCAATGAGCACTGCTATAAAAAGAGCTGTTCCATAGACCTTATCAGAATATTTATGTTAGGCAAAACAATCAAGTCGACCTAGTTTCAGGTCGCTTCATCCTGATTTCTTACCAATGTTTTTCACATCAACATTGCTTTTGTTAAGTAGCCTAATAGTGTCCCCATTGATTCGTGGTAGCAGAAGAGTCCTGCTGCCACAATTCTCAGCACAGCCGTGCATCTTTGAACTCCATACTGCGTGTGAGCAGTAAAGGGCACGTGTCAGTCTGTGCTCACCTTGGCAAGGCCAATGGTAAGGCCTTGGCAGCTTTTTATCTGGGTTGTTGGTGCTTTGACAATGTGTCCCTGACTCAATTAACAGTTTGAAATTAGACTCAATTCCTTACTGTCAGTTCAGTGTTTTTAATATCTTTGTTTTAACTTTGTGTTAGGGAAATCCTTGGAAAGAATGCAACAGAACCAACAAAGAAGAGGTGAGTTTTTGGGATTTTTGGGCATAAAATGGAATAAATGATACTCTACTCACTGTTAGCTGAAAGCAGATGCTGGTTGGAGGGAGTGGTTTGGTTTTCTATAGCCTGTGCAGGCTTTCCTATGTCACTTCAAGAGCTGACAGCATGATAATATATGTGCTGAATAAAAGTAATGTTACTGTGACATATATGAACGAGCTTCTTAAAACATAACAGTTTCTGGAGTGTGGAATGCTTATCCCTGTCACTGTTCAGGGTTAGCTCCTGTTCNTGTTTGAGTGTGGAATGCATGTCCCTGTCACTGTTCAGGGTTAGCTCCTGTTCCGAGTGTGAAAAATCTGTCATGCTTTTGCATAAAACTCCAGGTACATATGCATTAAAAATTCAATGTTGCTTTCACCTGCCATTTATATACATGGCACTGTAAGTAATTGTCTGTAGAGGGTCTCTGCCTCTTGTGGCTCTGCTGCCAGGAAGCAGCAGGACCAGGTCTGTCCCAGTCATTTGGCTTGGTCCTTTTGTTATTTAGAGATTTTTATAATGTCTCTTCTGTGGGTGGACTTGGAAATCTTGGAAACTTTTGAAAAAACAGTCATGGGATTGAAATAAACACTACCAGTCAGATATTTGCCTTCTGTAGGAAAATAAGTATGTTCTTCAATAATTTCCCCTTGCCACAGCAAATGTTACAAATAATTATTGAGATTTTACAAAAACTTTTCTCATTGCATCCAAGATTGATTTTTTTTTTTTTAAATTTTCTGCTGATGTTAAATATGCCTTTGGTATTTTGCTGTAGTGAGAAGCAGCTGGAGTGTTTGCTGACACACTGCATCAAAGTGCCCATGCTTGTCCTGGATCCTGCACTGCCTGCCAACTTCACACTGAAAGACCTGCCGTCCATTCATCCTGCTTTACGAGCTGCTAACAATATGTTCTTTGTAGCAAAACCAAAAAATCCTTCCACCAATGTGACTGTAATTGTTTTTGATAGCCCTAAGGATGGTAAGAAGCTCTTTGTCAGATTCCATCTAGTTTTCTAGAGCAAGTTTTGTAAGCTGCTGTGAATTAGTTTTGGGGTTGGTTTTCTTTTTCCTTCAGTACTGACTTCGATGCTGATTTTTTGTTTGACTTTAGCAAGTCATTCAGTGTCTCTCTTGCCCTCAGACTGTTTCTCTGAATGATGACATTAATGATACTGTTTGCTTACCTCCCAGACAACTGATTACAGATGATTAGAGTGCTGTGCTTTAAAAAGCTATTGCAAAACAGGTTTGATATCTGAATATCTGTGTTGCTCTGATAATCTCAAGAGGCTGGGGTTTAGACTGAGGAAGATTAGTTTTAGAAATCCTCTTTTAACTACTGTGAAGTCTAGTTTGAATAACATGCACTAAGTTCTGCCCTTGCTCAAAGGATTGGCAACTGTAAAACAAAATTATTCATGTGTTTAACATCTTAGATCTTAGAGGAGGTATGAGTTTTATATTTTGTTTAATATGAGTGCCTGACCACTAGTCCAACTACTGTTCTTTATTTTACCACCAAGAATTATTTACTATTTATAAAGACAACTTTTCACACTATAAATACTCAAATATCTTTAATTTGCAAAAGTATTTCTTGGTTACTACAATATAGAAAAGAAGTGACTTTATACTGGATGAAGTTTTTGATTTGTAATTTTATGTATTCTAGTTGAAGCTGCCCATTCTGGAATGTTAAAAGACAACAGCAAACAAATAGTATGGAGGGGTTACTTGGTATGTACTTTGACAATCTGTTGATTAGTTTTTGTATGTGTTAAATGTTCTGTACATTTCTAGAAAGTTTCTGTGCTATTATTTTTCCATAACTCACATGAAGTAAGAAGTGAAAGCTTTCAGAGCAATCTTTATTGTTATGTAAACTATTCTACCTTTAAAATGTCTCTATAACCTGTTTTCTTGTTTTTAGACTACGGACAAAGAAGTTCCAGGTCTGGTATTAATGCAAGACTTGGCCATTCTTAGTGGGTTTCCAGCTACATTCAAAGAAACAAACCAGCTACGAACAAAACTGCCAGAGACCCTGGCCTCTAAAGTAAAACTGGTAAGGCTCTGGAGGGAAGAGTGCCTTAGTTGTGCTGGTCTTTTGGAATAGGTCAGGTATGGAATCTCACTCACCTAGGAGACTAAGGATATTTTTGAGATTTGGGGGATTTTCTGGGGTTTTTTGTGAAATTCTTCCCTGAGTAGCCCGAAGTAGCAAATAGTGACTCTGAGAGTTGCCTTCAAAAGACCAATTGTCCAGTCTGTGACTTCAGGTTCTTAGGCACTACATTTGCTAGCCTGCAGCTGATTAAAAGGCAGCCTTATCAGTTTCTCTCAGCCATTTGCTAGAGGCTATTTTCTTGCTGTAGAATTCTAGGTCACTGGCTTATTTAATGTGACAGAATTTTGTTTATGTAGCTTCTTAGCTTTTTTCTTCCCTTTTAGCTCTCTTAACAGTAGCAACACTGAGTGCTGCTGTTTCTCTTTGCCACGTGCTCTGTAGGGTCTTAAACAAGTCTCACTTCGGCTGACCCAGCTGCAAGGCAGCAGAAAACAACTTGTGTGACTGCTGTTTAGTGCCCTCTGTTTTTATCTGCCACATCTCCACCCGAAGTTAACCACCTTTCCACCATACCGTGAAGTTCTCCCCTGCTATTAACTTGTTAAAGTTACAGTCAGGTTTAATGGATAGGTGAAAGTTTAAGAAATTTGTTAAAAGCACTGGCTTTTATATTGGAGATAGATGTGGTTCATGGAGTGAAAAGGATTGAGGCCAAGGAGTTTGTGGAGGAGAAGGAGTTAGCAGAGATAATGGGATGGCAATCCATAGGTAATTCATTTTCATTAGTCTGTACACCTGTAGTATGGTAGTAATTCACTTTGCAGCTTGTTCTTGGTGCTCAGATGAACATGAGGTCCTTTTCCCTTTTCTTTTTTTTTTCTTTTTTTCTTTTTTTTTTTTCTTTTAGTAGGCTGGGCTAACAACTCATGTACTCTGTTGCAGAAATCATCTTTTGTAATTCCTTTCATTGGCTGGTCACACTCCAACATAATGCAATCTGAAATTCTTCTTTCTTGTCTCAGCTTGTGTTAGTTGACTTGGAGCATTGCTAATGGTAGAAACCTTGCAAAGTAAGCACATTTGTGCCTCTCTTCATACGTGCCCTAAAACAGATTATTAGAAAGAGGTTTTAGGCAGTTATTTAAGCTTAAATAGGTATTTTCTTTTTTGTCTTTGCATCTCTAGTGTTACAGCAGTTAAATAACAGTGGAAATTCATATGGTTCCTTGCTGTCCAGATGAACATAAAGGCTGCATTTCTGGGGTCTTAGACATGTTTCCCATCTCCTTGTGTGTCTTTATGGAAGTGACATCCTGTGCCTATTATCTTTCTATATGATTTTTTCTTACCCTGTCTAAGTTGGGTTTTTTAATTTGTCATTGGTCATGTGTCATCTATTTGTGCTGTTTCCCTTTTCCTTGGTGTGTTATCTGTGTGTAAACATTGCCACTGTGATTGTTCCTAAGAGCTTCTCTTCTGCAATTTGGTTAGGCAGATATATATCTATATAAACACAGCATTTTTCTCAGGTATCCACAATATTCTGTGGTTTTCTTTCCAGTCATCTTTGTTGTCTGTGTTTCTTTTCCTGATGGTGGATGCTTTAGAGCAATTAAAATTGGATTATTATACCCTGTGTGGTCATAGCAGTGAATTCTTTCCCAGACAGTCCTCTATTCTTGATAGCAGCGATTCATGTATGTTATGAAGAAACTTATGGATGTGAATGTAAGAAATGGGGTTTTTTTCATGCATGAAGGTTTTTTCATCAAGTGTGGATGTTGTTATTTCTGTAGAAGCCTTTGACAGGTTCTAAGCTCAGTTAGTTCTTTCAGAGGATGTGGTAGGTAGGCAGTAATGGTAAATACAGCCAAGTGTGGTTTTTTTCTTACCAAAGGGAGATGCTAGGTTAATGTACAGTGAAGTAGAAAAAAGGTTGATTACAGTCTCCACTGACATTTGCCGCAGTTCCTCTCTTGTTATCATTTCTGGGGTCTCTGAAGTGGTGTGAGATGCTTGGTGGAGAGGAAGAAAGTTTGACCTGAGCTTGAACTATTCTTATGTCTCATAGATGCCTCCTGATGCTTAATGTGTTTCTGTGTGTTTTAAGTGGCTGCTTCTTACTTCAACAGCACAAGTAAAGAAATAATAATAAAAACTTTGAACAATGCTGCTGTTGGAAAGGAAGGAAGGTGAGAAAGGGAGGAGTGCAGTTACTGGTGCATTTGTGTTGTATATTGATAATGCTGTTTTGGTTTGATTGCTTTAGTTTGGTTGAAATAACTTCTAAATCCAAGGAAGACCAAAAATTATTCATCTAGACCAGGTAGTTCTTCTAAAAATCTAAATCTCTGAGCAAAGCAGCTGAGCTCAGCTAGAGGTAATTAAAATGTGGAGATTCATGATATAATGGATCTATTTTCAAGGTGAATTATATCTGTTAGAGTCTACTGATTTTCTGTACTTATGGCCTGCACTGTAATGTAATGATACAGAAGTTTATTTCAAGATGAAAGTTGAGCAGTGGTGTGTCTCCTGGTCACGTTGTTGTAGGTAGTGTGTTATGACAGATGAAGTTGAAAGTGATATTTGACAGCTTTGTTATCCATGTATTCTTAACCGAGTGTTAGCAAGCCACTAGATGGAGGTGTTACTCTGGTTGTGCAGCTGGTGGCTGCTGAGCTGTTTCTTTAAGGGTCCCAAGACCTTACCTTGGACCTATATGTGAAGAACAACTGAATATTTCATTTTCACTTCCCCCCTGCCCCCCACCTTAACTACATTTCTAAAGGAGACTATTATTCAGCCTAAAGAGATGCTTGTAACTTAAAAACTACATTTGTTTAAGAACTTGATTTGTTTGATTTTGAGTTTTTTGAGGCTGTCATGCTAACAGTTTTTCACTGAAATTGTACACAGTAGTGAAAATTTTTGGAGAAAGTTGATTTTTCCTTTAAGATTCAACAATTGCTTCAAGAACAACTAAGAGCTTGTAGATCTGTCTCTTTGCAAAATATCGTCTCCTTTAATCCACATGTACACATACATACATAATATAGACAAGTTATGTTAGAAACCTAGGGATGTCTTAATGACCTTGTCTTACTAATGGAAATAAATCCACATGGGAAACTGCACACTCAGTGATGTGGGGTGTTTGCTGTCCTTGCTGGAGGATGGGGGGTCTGGCATTCTTACTGCTGCTCATCAATGTTTCTGGAGCAAACAGGTGGCTCCAGGAGATGGTGTTATGATCGCACAGATGTAGGAAGTAAGCTTTGTAGAAAAAAACCCCAAGGCATTGCATTAGTTTTGACTCAGAAATGACCCTCCAACTATGTCATCTTATAAAGGGCACTTGAGACATTTGTAAAGACAACAGTGTTTTATATTTGTGAAGCTTTTTGTAACTCTTCAGCATATGTTTCCTTTCCCTTGCTATGTAGGCATATAAGTTTTCCCAATATCCACACTGGAGTGGGAAAAGGGGAGCTTCTTATTTCCTTACTAATCAGCTTTGGTCATTTAGAAGATAAGGTATAATAATTTAAGGACTGGTTAGGAATCTAAGTCCCACCTCAGAAAAAAACAAAACTTTTGAGGCCTCTTACCTTGAGAAAGTAGAAGTGAAGGTATTTACTTCTGCATGAGGTATCTGAGCTCATCTGACTCCTAGTCTAGTAAGCTAGAAGTGAAACATGCTGGCTCCATGCTGGAGAACCTGCATTTCAAGTTCCCTGGTGGAGATAATGCAATTTTCCAGTCTTGCTTTCAAGTGTGTTATGAGAATGTGTCCCAGTGGTGGTCTGGGTGTGTGCCTGCAAGGTGTGTTCTCAGCCCACTTGCATCAGCAGAGGCTCACCTGGTCACTGGCTCTCTGCATCTACCTTCTTGTTCTCCTGTTCTGTTTTGACAATACCTTTGGATCTGCTGACCTGTTTTGGCAGGATGATGATGTTCTCTGGAAGGTAATATTTTAAGGGAATGGGTGATGGCATCCATCTCTACAGAGAGGAGGTTAATACCTGTGAGATGTTAAAAAATCTGCCAGGAGACAATTCCATTTTGAATGTACCAGCAACAAAATGCTTGGAGCAGAGCTTGAAATTTATTAGAATCTAGTTAGTTATTTCACCAGATAATTTCACTGAAGTTTAAATTTATTGATAGCCTGCTTAGGAAAAGACTGGTTTCTTCAAAGGTATTACTGGGAAAAAAAACCCCACACTGATGTAATAAAAATGATCTGTTTGGTGCAGGGGTTAGCTAAACTAGTGCTGAGAAATGGAACATGTTTTTCCACTGCTTCCTATATGTGCTTGGAATATTACAAATTAAAAAAACCACAGCATGTATGCTGTGTTAGTGGGGGATAAATGTTTGTAATAAATCTAATTAGGCATTTGTAGTACAGGTACTTATTTTGCAGAATTTGGGAGCAAGTTAAAGAGAAACTAAATGTTCTTACATGTTTTCAAAGCTCTAAGATAGTAATATTTTCGGTCTGTTGTATATATGATTTACAAGACAGATTCTAAGGGACTGTGTGACACTGTTGTATTGCTAAATAAAGCACATACCCAGTGCTGGCAGCTTTGCAATCTGCAGCATTTTGATGCTGGTATTTTTGGAGGTTGCTGCCTGCAGTCCGTAACTATACCTCAGCCATTTAGCTACTGAAGCCATCCTTTCCACCCATAAGTTCAGATGATTCCCTGGAAGGTCTGAGATTTATCAGATTTTTCTAATGACAGGCCTCATAAGTCAGATTGAAAGATCTCAAATAGCATATGAGTCAAAGCATCAACAGCTTTAAAATGTCACAAGTGGAACAGCTGGTCTTGCTAAGGGAAGGGCTGCTAACTCTAGGACAAGTGTTGTTTTAAAATGAGCAGAAAGGGTCAGATTTAATAAAAAATAAAGAAATAAAACAACTTAGAGTTGTTATGAAGGGAACTGTGATGTTTTTGCTTTTTTTTGAACATGATTATTCAAATTTGATGCTTATGAGTTGTATTTACACTGAAAATTTGGTAGATATGTTGCCTGAAGGAATAAAAATTAAGCATTGCATCAAATAAATAATAATGATTAACTGTGTTTATTCTTAATTAGACTGTTGAATGCATGCACTTGGAAAATCAAAGTGCAGCCCTGCTTTTAGCTTGATTGGGTCTGCTCATCCTACTTTGTATGGCAAACGCAACATTTACTGGGTTATGCCATATTCCTAGGGAGCTGCTTTGATGCCCTGTGATCTGTAAACTATATTTGCTGTTAGGGAGTGTAGTGCAAGCCCCTGATCCTGTGCATTATGAAATCTGATATACAGACTTACTGGTGGCAAGAGATAAAAACAGCAAACAGATCAAACAGTCCACAACTAAGAAATGACCTTAGTATATTGGCAACCAGCACTAAGGACTTGGAGACCCACATGGATTAGGTCTGGAGCCCTTTGTATCTCAGATTTCGGAGCTGTAGGTTGAACTAACTGTAAACCATTCTGAACATTTCACGCTTCTGACAGTGACGATACATCAGTGCCCTAATTTTCTGCGAAGATCATTCCTTGTTTAAGATGGGAACAAAAAGGACAATTCTGTCAGATTATAAAGCGTTAATAAAACTTGAATTTTGTTATTGGAGTGACAGAGAATGAATGGGGACTTACTATTAATTTACTCTCAAAATATTTAAAACATGAGAAAGTTTACTGTTGCTGGATCATTGGTTTACTTTGCAGAGTGAAAATTAAGCATAATGTTTTGATCTTTAAGTGGGTTTTAGTTTGCATTTTACTACTTCTTTTTGTGTTTTTACAAAATTGTAGCTCTTTAAAAACAGTGCTTACCAGTCATTCCTATAAGTAACTCTAGTAAAAATAATACAACCAAAAGATTGAAGAGGGCTGCTGGAGTTGTTTTCTCTGCTTGTGTAGTTGCAGCTCTATTCAGAAGCCAGCGTGGCACTCTTGCAACTGAATAACCCCAAGGGTTTCCAAGAACTGAGCAAGCAAGCAAAGAAGAACATGACTATAGATGGGAAAGAATTGACGCTTAATCCTGCTTATTTACTGTGGGACCTCAGCTCTGTCAGTCAGGTGGGTAAATTCTCTTACAGCAGGTAAATGTTACAACATTTCAAAACTGCTACCTAGTCAATGACAAGGAACATGGGATTTTTTCCAGAAGCTTGGATGTATTAAGAATCAAATATTTATTAGCTTGTAAGGAAATATCACAAGAACAGTGCCCACTTCTCAAATCAGTGGGAAGGAAAGAAGGATCAAACAGCGTAATACTTAATTTAAATTTTCATGTTCTCTACTAAGGGAAAATGTTGCCCTCTGCACATGTTCTGATAAAGCTGTGTGCAGTCAAGTCCTGAAAGGCTTAACTGATCCTGACTGGCAGATAAGCAGGCTTCTTGTGTGGGGAGAGAGAGGGTTTTTTAACGAACATGATTATCTCGTTCCCAATATATTTCTGAAACACTTCTTGCTTTGCAGCATCATTTATGCTGAGCAAGTGCTAATTGCTTGTCGTTCAAAAATGTTGAAGTTCTGAATTACAGATATCTGTAAGGAAATGAGGTTTACTATAAATGCTTTTGATACAATGAAGGATGTTTGGTTTAAGAACAGGAAATTAAATAACAAAGTGTCTGTTTCAAAATAAAATATTCTGTAATCTTGGAGTTTTTCCTCCTGCTGGAATTTAATTTAAGGGTAAGTGTCAAGTGGCATGGTTAGTGTGCCTACTCCTGAGAAGCCTGCAGTCTCTCTTCATGTTCTGTGACCTGGACTTTTGGGGAAATCTTCCTAGTTAATACCAACCATGAGCTCAAAGTTTACATTTCCCCATGTCTAAATTACACTTTATTTTGTGAATGGCCACCTAGCCAATGGCTGCTGGTGTTGCTAATATGTTTTCAGTTGTTACTCTTTTTGTGGATCTGAAAGCTGCATTACTGTACATGCTAGAAAATTTATGTACAGTGTGTAGAATCTGCAGTGAAAATGGTAATTATTAAACATTCAACTATTTTCTTGATTTTTCTGTTTTATTTGCTCTTTAGAAAAGTTCCTTTTAGGCAGCCTTCCTTGTTGGTTTTAGGAGATGTCAGTAAGTTCTCATAAATGGGAAAAAAAAAAGTGTTTCAGTGTCCTATAACATAAATTTGTTACTTAACTGATGAGTTTCTAATGGAAACATTTTCTATTTAATAAAAATCTACAGAAACATTTAGCTATTTGATAGTGAATATTAGTTAATATAAGTTGTTCATTTTCTCCTGCTTAAATTCTTTAAAATACTAGAGCAGGGGATAATTAAAAAGCAGCTACATCATGACAGTTATATTTATATTAGGTGACAGTATATCTATATTAGGTGACATTTATATACAGCTTATGATGCAATGTACTTGAAAGGGCCCAGCCTATTGAAACTGGATTTCTGAAAGGTGATGTTACTGGTTTCAAATGCAGGAGGGGGTGTTTTTTTCTGCTTGATTCTTCAAGAACTTCTTTCAGCATGGTCAGCAGACATCCTAATGATACCAGGTGATCAGCCAGTGATGTCAGAACACTGTACTGTTTACCTTCATAATTTGGAAGAATATGATTCTTTGTAAGAATAATGGTTACTATAACGTACTTTTTATTTCTGCACGTCTAACTCCTGAAGTGCTTATGCACCCATATGCCAAAGCACACTGTCCTTAACCTGCTGGATCAGAACTTTAGTGTTCTGCTTAAAATGTAAGAAAGGGTTTTTTTCTTTTTGTAGTCCAAGCAGGATGAAGATGTCTCTGCCAGCCGCTTCGAGGACAACGAAGAGCTGCGGTACTCGTTGCGCTCAATCGAGAGACACGCCCCCTGGGTACGGCATATTTTCATTGTCACCAATGGGCAGATTCCTTCCTGGCTTAACCTGGATAATCCTCGGATAACCATTGTGACACATCAGGTAAAACTCAACAAAGCTACCACCGTGAAAAGGCCAGCAAAGATATCCTGTTTGATTTGAAATGCAGTTATCCTCTTGCAGCAGAAGGCTGAGTTTAATTGGAAGAAGTGACAACCTCTTCCCTCTCTCACACAGGGTTTATCATGTATGTCCTTATATTTTGGCTAAACAGCTGAATATATATCAAGCCTGTATTTAGCACACTCTTCCAAATATTAAGGCTTCAGTTGACATATACCCATGTCTAATTTCCTTATAGTGTCTATAAAAACTTGGGGAGAAGAAAATGTAATCTGAATCTATAAACAGTCTCTCAGAACCAGTAATAACCTAATAAGCTTGTGTTGAGATAGGATGGATTACAATTACTGGAACTAAGAAGATGGCTACAGAAAAAGTAGCTAGGCATTCTAAATATATTATTTAAAAAGAGAAGACAAATCCTTCAAGCTCCCTGAATAAGTGAAACCAAATTCTCAAGTAGCTTATTGGTACAAACTGAGAAGTAATTTGGTATCTGGACATGCCATAGGAATTCTGCACAGGTGCTAAAGAGATACTTACTCAACTTCTTCTGCTGTCTGCTGGTGAAGTTACTTGAAAAAGATGAAACAATCTTGACTTTTTGAATGCTGCAACATTCAGTTTGGCTCAGTTTGCTAGAAATTTTGTGCAGCCTGAAATTAATGAGAATTATAAATGTGTATTCTGAGACTGGTCCAGTACTCACAAAAAAATGAGCGTGTGAAAGTTTGTGACTTTGTGAAATCAGGTGCAGTTTCTTAGTTAAGCAGCAGAACTGAAAATGGTTTTGTGTGGGAAAAGAGATACTCAAGATTTTGTTGGGTTTTTTTTTTTTTTTTGCTTTAATGTCTTTTTTTCAGTTGTATCTTCATTCTTGATAAGGGTTTTTTTAGTAGATAGGTATGAAGTATTTGTGTGCCTGACTGAAACAAGTTTTTGGTTGTTGGGGATTTTCTTGTTTTAGGAAATATTTCAGAATGTGAGTCACTTGCCTACCTTCAGTTCACCAGCTATTGAAAGTCATATTCATCGTATCAGTGGCCTTTCTCAGAAGTTTATTTATCTCAATGATGATGTTATGTTTGGGAAGGATGTTTGGCCTGATGATTTTTACAGTCACTCTAAAGGTCAAAAGGTAAGCAGTTACGAAAATATATTTTAGCAGAAGTAGAACTTTTTTACTCTAACGATAAAAGCCAAAGGAATGCTACTGTGAAAGGGAGAGCACTCACTCCCCATTCTATCTCAAAAGGTTCATTGTTCTTAACTAGAGAACTGTTGCCTAAGGTTGAGGGTGTGGAAAGCTCTTCTCTGTATTCATATGTGTACTGTGTTTGTAGGATTACTCTTTTTCACCTTCACTCTTACATTTGCATGGTTACAGTGGTTCCTCTGTCACTTTAGTTTCAGTGTTATTTGCTAATTTTCCTGCTTTGTGTTGGAGCACTGGTAAGACTGATGTGGTGTTTCGCGGTTGCCAGTCTTCCTTCCTTGTAAATTCTTTTTGTTTTGTGGGAAATACTCAAAACAAACAAAAATCAACTTTTCTGTGGGAACACTGATGTCAGATGACATTTGAGCTGGTTTAATATTGAAGTTTACCATTAATTGCCTCTCTTCAGACACCCATAATATCTTTGCCCAATTTATATATAATCATATAATATATATACTATATATATATATATAAAATTGCTCGCAAAAATAATAGATTGTTTCACATTTGTGAGTGTAAAGTAATTTAGTCTTTCAACAAACCCATTATCATCAACTGAGGTTTAAGTAAGGAAAGCAGGCTGAGAAAATATTAGCAATAGTTATGCATAAACACTCTCACTGCCAGGAGGGTTTTCATCTATTACCTTGATCTACAAGAGTGACATGGAGGAAAAAACTGAAGATTTATATATAATTATTTCTATTAAAGCAGTGGGTACACAAGGCACCAGAGACCAAAAATGAATTAAATATTTTGTGCGGGCAGATATGCACGCTTGCATACAGAAGAGTTGAACAAAATTAGTTTAAGCTACATTAAAATAACCGTTTCAGTACTTGGGGATGTTAGGAGGCTTTTAGTTGTTTTAAATCTCTAAGGATGGAGGCATATAACTGCAAAACCATATTGTTACAACATTTGTATTGTTCTTTACTTATTCATCCCAGTTATGATGATGAAATCAGCTGCAGTGTTGTTTGTGATAACAAGTGTTATCACAGTGTTTGTGATCAGCAAGTGTTACTGATCAGCAGGTGTTACTGTTGGAAATGTGCTGCTAAAATCTTGAAACAATAAAGTCTAAAGGAAAATGTGTGGGGTTTTTAATGCCTCCTCAGTTGAAAGAACACACACACACACATGCACACTTGTTTTTTATCCTGCCAGTTCTTAGGATTATTTAAGTCATGGAGGATGAGATGCTTCAGGGATTATGTTCAACATGTGCTGCTTATCTCATGACTGGTTAGTAATGAAGAAACATTTTGAGTCAGGAGAATGAGTGAACTGCAGAGCTGTTTCAGAGTTTAAGTTCACTCTTCCTATCTGACACAAGAGAAGATATTCGTTTTCATTGGAATATGGTTTGCAGAAGTAGATTTGGGAAGTCTTACTTCCATTTCTGGCTCTTGCTACTTTGCTGTATGGCCTTGGGAATTCTTCGGTTCTGCCTTCCCTTTGAAAGGCATAACATTTACTTCAGAGGCAGTGGGGTGTGAATCCTGTTTGCCAAGCTCTGTGGAATCTAAAGGCACTGTACACAGGGAGACATTATTGTAAGTCTCCATATTCAAAGAAACAAGCTCATTTGACTTCTTATTTGCCAGTCCTTGTCTCAGACTGTAATGTTGTTCCAGGTGTACTTGACTTGGCCTGTGCCAAACTGTGCCGAGGGATGTCCTGGCTCCTGGATTAAAGATGGTTACTGTGATAAAGCCTGTAATAACTCAGCATGTGATTGGGATGGAGGTGATTGCATCGGTAAGACAGCAATGTTTAATTTAGAAAAAACCTGTCTATTTTTCATTACAGGAATAATTTTGTAATTTGTCTTTTTAATATAACTACAGAATTTGCCTCTGTTTAGTAGTAAAAAATAAAAAAGTTGATTTACAGATTAAAACCTTATTTCTTGCAAACTACAAATTTCTATGGAAAATGACAGGAAATAAAAGGGCGTAGGATAATCTTTCTTCAGGTATCAAAGTTGACTAGCTGAAAGAGGGGATTTTGAAACTGAAATTATTATATATTAATAATATGAAGTATTATATATTATTTGGACTCAGAATCCAAATAATAATGGATTGTGAAGCTGCACTATTAGTTCCTATATGAAATTTTCAGGACTGCAGTGTAATAAAATGAAGTGGTACCTCTGGATTGAGGAAGTGATACCTTTCTAGGAGGCTGTCAAGTCAAGACTGCAAGCACAAGGAGTAATAAATCAGTTTTCTGCCTGCCTTTTGAAGTTAAGATGCAATATGTTTGCACTTTGGATACCCTTTTCACTTGATTCCTAAACTTCTACACTAAGTGTAAAATATATGGTATCCACAAACTCGCAGTCTAGTTAGGATTTCCCTCTTTTTAATTTCACTGATTGTTTAGTCTTAGTCTAGCTTTAACATGGTGGCCTAAATGTGCCTTTCTTCTGTTATTTGAAATTCTTACTTCTGGTGGGTTTGTTTTTTTCTTTTTTCTCTAGGTAACAATGGGGGTAATCGCTATGTTGCTGGTGGAGGTGCAGTTGGAGGTATTGGGAATGGCCCACCATGGCAGTTTGGAGCAGGAATAAGTGGTGTTTCATACTGTAACCAAGGCTGTGCTAATTCCTGGCTAGCAGACAAATTCTGTGACCAGGCCTGCAATGTCCTCTCATGTGGATTTGATGCTGGTGACTGTGGCCAGGGTATGTAAAAAGCATTGCTCGTGAGCTTCCTATGGGGATTCTCTTGAATTGCCTGACCTTTCTGGGTTCATCATTACTCTCAGATTGGGCTAAGGTGCCCTGTACAAGCATCTTTACCTGACTAAGGCCAGTTGAATTGATGATGCCTGTCGCAGTTAAAAAGTTGAAAGAACCTCTCTGATGCTGACAGTGTGAGTTCAGGTCTGGCTCTGGGCTCTTGCAAAGGCTACTTCCAGTCACAAGTGAACTTGTCTGAAGCTCATTTGAGTATGAAACGTTAGCAAGGAGTGAACAGAGTGATTGGAAGTGGTGTCTGGTATATGCAGGAGAAGAATTAGCCCTGTTTGGAAGAGCTCCCCTGCATTTCAGCTGGGACAAATGTATTTCTGGTGATTCTGTTGCTAGCAGTGAGGTTTTGTTCATCTAGCAGTTGACAGATAATCTGTGTTCTGCTGTGGGAAGGAGAAGTTCCTTTCAGCGTATCTGATTTTGAAAATTTCAAATCAAGATACAGCACTGTAGCAGTGAAGTCCGGCTGTTATAACATTACTCTCCTAATATGTGGCAAAAATGTAATATGGGCAAGCTACTTATGACTGATAGATAATTTTAAATGACATGATAATAAGACACTTTAGGCTGTTCAGGCAGCGACTGAAAGAGTGATGAATTATACTGACTTTTAGAATTAGCATGGAAGTGACTGGTAGTTTTGTATATCTGAGTATGTTCTGGTCATCCATTACTGTAAATAAGTGAGCAACAAGCTGGAAACTAGAGTAAGTGTTCCTTCAGAAAGCAATCTCCCTGTTAATATAGTGACTGTAGCTGGGCATATTACTACTAAAAAAAGAGTGAAGGATAAATGTCATGCTGAAAATTGGCAGAAATTTGTTTTGATTCTTTCTTGGGTTTGCTTGTTTTTCCAGATCACTTTGAAGAGATGTACAAGGTGATGCTTCAGCTTAATCAGACCTACTATATTATTCCCAAAGGTGAATGTCTGCCCTACTTCAGCTTCAGTGAAATAGCCAAGAAAGGAATTGAGGGTTCATACAGTGATAATCCAATTATCCGACATGCTTCAGTTGCTAATAAATGGAAAACTATCCACCTAATCATGCATAGTGGCATGAACACAACTGTGATCTATTTTAACCTTACATTCCTAAATAAAAATGATGAAGAATTTAAAATGCAAATAGCTGTTGAAGTTGATACTAGGGAGGAACCAAAACAGAACACAACTTCCACTCAAAAATCTAACTCTGATTTTAAAAGTGTAACTTCAGTACCAGAAGCTGAAATGATATTTGAAGATATTCCAGAAGAAAAACGCTTTCCAAGAGTCAGGAAACGTCGCAATGGCACAAAAGAGAATGTACCTGAAGAGTTAATAATCCCATCAGTAAATGTGTCTCTTCTTCCTGAGGATGTTCAACTAGCACTGCAGAAACTGGACTTAAAGCTGCTAAATGGTGATATAACTCAGAAAGGATATAACCTGTCCAAGGCTGCTCTCCTGAGACCTTTCCAGTTTTTAACCACAGCAAAGAGTATTGTAGGCCTGGAAAAAAAGGGCATGCATGATCATTCAGATCAGAAGAACGAAAGCAGCTGGGAGAAGCCTTTTAAAGATGGCAAAAAAACCCCAGTAAAAGCAAAAGAAGAAGTTCCTTCAAGGCTTATGGGAACAAAGGAGACTGTTGTGACAATGAGTACAAATAAACATATTTCTAAAGTACAGCGTAAAGCCATACTTCCCTCCCAGAGCATGGGGAAAAAAAATGAAACTCGAGAAAAAGTGTTGAATGCACTCGTATTAAGGGAAACACAGAAATCGAAACATACTGGGAATATTGATACTGGAGAAGGTGCACAGGGGATGGAAGGAGTAAAAGGGCACGAGCAGGTGGATGCAAATATAAAGGAGGGGCTAGTGAGAAGAAAATTACAGTCTTATGCTGGAAGTTACCAAGGCTTTTTGCCATGGGAGAAAAAGAAGTATTTCCAAGACCTTCTTGATGTGAGTATCTTAATGTCATTCCTTACTGGAATAGTTGCATCTTTCTGCATTTCTTGGAATACTGTTAATATGATTTATACATTTGAAATGTGCTTTTGCCTTTGAGGCAAATGCTGGGATTTTTTTGAAAGGTACTTTTCACATAAAATGTGACTTGTTTATGATCTGGGCCTCTCTTAGCTAGGTGGTAAAAGCCAAATAACTATTTCTGTTCCCTTTCTACTACCTTTTCTTGGTCGAATTAATTTTTTGTTTGTTGTATGTTGTCACAGAGCTATTGCTCAGACACATATAGCACTGTAACAGAAGCTTTGATTTTGTTTTGATTGCATTTATGCAGGTATAGATTCAGTTTATGTTTAAAAAATGCAGAAAATAGGTATAATGATAAACATTTAAATTCTAGAAGTTAAATTGAAAGTCTGAAAAGGAACTGCTTATCTAAATTGTATCAAGAAAATGTCTAGGAAATTTCCTCTGCTTCCATCCAAAGGATTCTGGCAGTTTTGAAAAGCTCTAGAAGAGAAGATACTGGGCTTCAGTTGGTAGCAGCTGCTTTGCCCTATTTCACGTAGCAAAGGGCTATGTTTTAAAAAGACTATCACTCTCTGTTCATCTGGGATTGAATTTTGCATGAAGAATCTTTATATTATAGGATTTCAGATTTATCGAATATGGATGGATAATTGCAAAAAAAAGGCAGTAGTACAAATAAATATGATGACAAATAGGGCTCTTAGTGTGTGTGAGGTTTCAGAGCACAAATATTAAGGAAGGCTTTTATAGTTTTCCTCAAAGCATGAAAGCTTTAGGGAAAAGTTTCTTTTATTTCTTTTTAATGGAAGACTTAAAGAATATGAAGAAAAATATTAAAAAGTTCCCTTCCCATTTTCAGATATGGAAAGAATCAGCAGCTGGCTGAAATGTCACTTTTCCCATGTGTCTAGTGTTTTCTGACTTTTTCAGTAATGCAACCTAGATTTATGCCTGTCCTGCTCTTTAGGAAGAAGAGTCATTACTCAAACAAATGTCATACTTTACTGAAGGTAAACATTTTGGAAGGCAGCTGAAAGATACGTTTGCTGATTCCCTTCGATATGTGAATAAGCTGTTAAACAGCAAGTTTGGATTTACATCTCGTAAAGTCCCTGCTCATATGCCTCACATGATTGACCGTACTGTTATGCAAGAGCTCCAGGATATGTGAGTATGGTTTTGCTTGGAATAATGTAAACCTGTGGGAAATTCTACCTTTCCGTTGCTTTGCTGTAGCCTTTTCCAGTGTGTTAATAGCTACTCATTACAATTACATTTTGGAAAAGGAAATAAGAAATTTATTACAACGTGATAGTTGGGATACAATGAGTTTTTTGAGGCACTTTCAAAATTCTGGATAAGAACTTATTTTTAGGTAAGGAATGTTTTCTGCAAGAAACTAGAATGCTAAATGAGTTTTCCTTCTTATCTAGGTTTCCTGAGGAGTTTGACAAGACATCATTTCACAAAGTGCGTCACTCTGAAGATATGCAGTTTGCTTTTTCATATTTCTACTATCTTATGAGTGCAGTTCAGCCACTGAACATTTCTCAGATCTTTGATGAGGTTGATACAGACCAGTCAGGCATCTTGTCTGACCGAGAGATTCGCACGTTGGCCACAAGGATCCATGAACTACCATTGAGTTTGCAGGTACTCTTTCCTTACTGATTAACTTTTAGAGCAACTTCAGTTTTAAAGTCCAAAATGGTTAAGATAAAACGAGTGAAATTGTTATCCTTTCTTGTAGCATCAGTAACATTTGGCAATTTTTAAACATTAAATAAGTATACCTGGAAAATATAGCATTGTGTTCTACTTACCATTGTTTGATGATTTTTCTATGGAGTCTGTGATTAAACTGAGTTCTAGCAGCTTCAGAAAAATGTCTCACTGCTGTCTGAGTTCAAGAAAACAGTGTGAGTTTGTCCAAAAAAAAGTTCACTGCCAAGAGTTGGATCCTGCTGTGTTTACTGTAGTTTCTGCACATAGTAGAAGATAGTTCTTGCCCTAAGGAACTTGTGGCCTAAATTAACTGAGAAAAAGGATAGCAAGGAAGTCATACTAGTAAACAGTATGATCATATACAAAGACTCATGCTTCTGTTCTTCTAGGAACCTCATAAGCAGAGACATAGTTTTTGTAGGACTTGCATTCTTAAACATACAGGTAGAGAACAAAGTGTACTGGTTTAGCTTTACAGAGAGGGAATGACACAAACCCATGAAACAATTTGTTCGTGACACAGGGCACAAAATTGTTGGCGTAGCTGGAACACAGCCCTGCTTTAGTGTGTTCCTGGCCTGTACCTTAATCAGAAAATCTTCCTGTCCTTGCAGTTAACTCTTCTGTTTGTTTGCTTGATTTGGAATTTAATATGCCAGTGTTGATTTGAGAACGCTGTACTGTCCTGACATTATTAGTAGAGATGTGCTTTTAATTTTAAATAAAAATGATATTAAGTCATACTTTATCTGGTCTCAATTAAACTCTGTACTGAGTATTTGCTTTACTTTATAGGGAGTCCCAGTGACTTAGCAGTTACTGAAATGGGGTTTGCTGAATATTAAGTCTTCTTTTGAGGACAGTAGCATGGAAATTTGTTATGTTGATAACAGTAAATACATTTGGGCACCCTGGGTTTTTTAGATCAGTGAGAAAAACAGTAGGATTTTAACTGTTTTTTCCCCCTTTCTTTCTATTAGGATTTGACAGGTCTAGAACAAATGCTAATAAATTGCTCTAAGGCTCTGCCTGCCAACATCACTCAGATCCATGTTATTCCTCCTACTCAGGAAGCATATTATGATCCAAATCTGGTAAGAAACACTGATCTTAAAAGATGCTTATTTTCTTTCCTGAGTATGTATTTACTTTACTTTACAAGATGTTTTGATTTCTAGAAGGAAAGTTTTTACAAAAATTATACTTGTATGTACATGAACTAAGTGTTAGAAAATGAAAATTTTACAGGCTGCTTCCTGACTTACTAACCCTTAATTTTCTTTAAAAGCAGACACAAGCTGCGATTTAGGATGTTATTATAATTGGGATTTTAAAAGTCATCCTTGTTAAGAAAATTTACTGTTGCGAACCAAAAAGACAGTAAGCCCAGTACCTCTCTGACTAGAGCTTCCTGATAAGTCTTTATCTGAATTATAACCCATGTATTGAAAAAACACCCTAAAATCCAAAAATCTGTTACTGGTGGCCCTTGTCAGAGGAATATCAGACAGCTGTCAAATGAGTTAGGATTTTTGAATATTTTTACTGAGAATGAAGTTGCAGTGTTTCTGCCAAAAAGTAATATGTATTTTTCATATATTATTTGTACTACAGGAAATTGTGATGTTATGCACCACTATTGTTTGTTGGTTTTGGTTTTTTGGTTTTTTTTTTCCTCCACAGTTGATAACAAAACTACAGCTTTTGGTTCCAGGAGAGTAGAGTATGCAGGCCTCTCTAGCTGTAGTACAAGTTTTCTTACAAAGTACACCTTTAGAACACTCTGTAATTTTTAGTAACCTATAATCTAAACAGAGTTTTCTTCCAGCCTCCAGTAACCAAAAACCTAGTGACTAATTGCAAACCTGTGACTGACAGGATTCGTAAGGCTTACAAGGACAAAAACAAATACAGGTAGGTTGTGGCAGTCCTGTGAAAAGAGATGCTTAGTGTTGTAAAGCCGTAGGAGGAGGGCTAATACACACATAACCCAGGATTTCATGTGTGTGCTAACAAGTCTTAGTTCAACCTATTTTAATGGTGGAAGTAAAGAAACATACTCTTGTTAACTTATGTATGTTTCATTCTGCAGAGTGATGTGGGTTTTTTCATGGTTTGCTTGGTAGACTAAATACTTCCATGTTACTTGTGTCATCTTGGGCCATTTCCTAATTTGTGTTGTGCAACAGTAAGCCAGAGTATGTTTTGATGGCTAGAGTGAGTGCAGTTCCAGTGGCATATAAAGAAGGAAACAGGCTTCCTGTACCTAGAAGTTGTAAAACTACTTCATCCTTCCTTCTACTGAAGTTTGAAAAAAGAAAAGAACAGAAAAAGCATTTTAGTCTTAACTATCTTGTACCTTCTACCTTTCCTGTGAGATGGAGTGACAGTGGTGTGAGCTTTTTAAGTGGAGGAGATTCTCAGGTAAAACCTGAAAGAGCCTTCAGGGTGCTTTCTTATATTAAGATAAGAGAAGTAAAAAATATAAATGTGGTATCTACCACTAGTAAGACTGTTAACCTGGAGTCAAATGCTCATATTTTATATGCTTTCTTGTAGAATTCAGATCTATGATTGATAGGTGGTTACTGATAAATCTACAGAAAAGTGGTTCTGTGCAAGAGCATTAGCTGAAAAATTTAAATGTACTGATAGAAAGCAAATGGCACATTTTAATGAAGGTTGGCCAGTCAGATTAGAAATGTTGCTTGATAATGTTAAATACAGGGCTGATACTTATTGAACCAGACTTTAGGCTGTTTTATTAATGTCTAAATATCATTTCAACAATAAGGTTTGAAATCATGGGAGAAGAGGAAATTGCCTTCAAAATGATTCGCACAAATGTTTCTCATGTAGTTGGTCAGCTGGATGACATACGAAAAAATCCCAGGTATCCTGTTTCATGATTTGTGTGAAGCTGTGAGATGGTTTTAATTTTCTGATTTGACTCTTAAAGTTTTTTTGTATTTAAAAGATAATTTGTTGTCATGGTATTTAAAAGATAATTTATTGTCCTGTATTTCTAAACTGTGTGTTACAGGGTAAGACAGATTTGAACCAAAAGTACTTCTGATGTTTTCTTTTTGACTGAAGCTGACTCCTCTCTCTGTTATGTCAGGGGTTATCTCAGTAATTTGTTACGTTTTTATTGATCTAAACTCTTTGAAAACATAGAAACTTCAGCTGTTTTTGAAGCTTTCATTTTTGCCATTCTAGAGAGCATACAGTTTACATTGCAGGCAATTTTATTTTAAAGGAAGAACTTTTTGACCTGCTTTATGCAGGTATTTTATACTAGGAGTTAGTTGTGGATTATTTTGTTACTAAATCAGTTTTGCGTATTCATTGTGCTTTCAAGCTCTTTTACCACATGGAAAGAATATTGCTTCTGTTTTCAGAAAACCAAAGTTTTCTGCCAGTTTAATGAGTTTGGATGTAAGAAGAGGTCTGACAAGTGTCAAAAGGCAGAGTAAAGAGGAAAGTAGAACCAGGTACCTTGGGCCAGGGAAAGTGAAGCCTCCTCTTTTGGTCACAGAAAGCTGTTGGGTAAAGCTATAGCATAATTTGTATTTGTAGATAAAGAATAGATTTCTACTTTCCTCACAACACTGTACTACTTTTGCTGGGTTATTTATTCAGAAAGGGAAATGCTAGTCTTGAGGCATTTTACAGCTGAAGGTGATTTGTATCTATAGCTATTCCTTTCAAAGAGTATCTTCTGGCCACATAACTCCTGCATTCCAGCTGCCACAATGATCCAAAAGAAACGTAGGCAGTGCTCTAGCTTATACTACTGCTTCCTTTTCCTTATTTCTTTGCCTGCTGGCTACAAGTTGGTTTTTTTTAAAGGTAGGAGTGATTTCAAGTCTTGTTAGGTTCAGAGAGGCCTGAGTAATTAGGTTTCTCACCTTCAGTGTTCATGAAGAGAGGAGCTGATTTACCTGGGCTTTATTCCTGCCAAGTACAGTGCAGTACTGTAGTCATCTTGTTAACAAAGGAGAGCTGGCACAGTTATGTAGGCATGCCGTTTCTCTTTGCCATGTTTTCCTTGCATACAAACCACTAATTATAACCAGGCTCTAAAAGCAGTTTTTTAGTGTCTGTCTTGGAATGCACTAAAAGTGTCATTCACTTACTGATCTCCCAGAAATGTTTGGTTTGCACCCTTAAGGCGAAGTGAGGGTTAATTGTCTAGGCATTAATTCTGGAATATCCAAAGGAATGTCATGTTTGGTTTCTTTTGGATGAATTTAAACAGTCTTTCCATTAGAAATGGGCTAATATCCTCATCAATCCCATACTTTGCTGTGTCTCTCTTACAGACTCTCAGACTGTAAGCTGTATCTTTTTTTGATGAAGCTAAACAGGAATATACACTCTAGGAATACAGCTACTGCATTCCCAGGGCTAATGAGCTGCCAGTCCAAGGGATGAGGTCAGGGATAGTCCAGAGTAAACTCCCAAAATGCTTAGAGTGTAGCCATGATTGCCATAGCCAGCTGCTTTGCATAGTATTACTTGATACAGGAGATACAGCTTGCTCGTTTTTGGAGAGGCATATTTGTTCTTCTCAGATGTAACAATTTGGATGCCTGATTATCCCCTGCACGTAATTGTCTAGAGCAAGGTTACCAATTATGCCAGATGCAGTATGTTGCCATTCAGTGCTAATTCCATGTGTGGGCTGATATACAAGCTCCAGAGTTCTGCTTATTTCCAGATTCCTGTAGAAGTCTGAACTTTGCTCTTTGAAAGAGCACACCATACTATAGAGAATACAGCTGACCAGGAGTGCTTATTCACAAAGGTTAGCAGTGACAAGGCATATGTCACCAGATATGATTTCTGCCTCTGGGGAAAATGTAGGGGTCTTGTGTCTCACAATATAAATAAAGCACATAGCCTTGCCCAAATGTGGGAAGGGAAATTTTTGTTGTCAAGCACCAGGTCAGAGTGGCCAAGAACAAGTTTAGCACACTAGCTGCTGCTTATGTTTCAATTATTTGCAGTAACTTAGTTCCATGTTTCTTACATGTGAAATAGCTCTCTGCAGGAGCCATTATTGTGAGCATACATATTTGGTCACAGTGATTTCCGTGTACATTCTATCCAAATTGTCGTTCTTTGTATTTTGGTTGGTTATACAAGTCTAGTTTTGGGTCTGTGATTCGACAGACCAATCTATATAATGTTATCAGTAAACCAAGGCCTAGGGACCAAGCTTTGCCCTCTCTTATACAATCTGATATCATTTTTATGTTGATTTTCTCTAAAGAATTCAGAATGCACAGTAAAATATTAATTTACTATGTTTTCCCTCCTACAGTGGAGCTCACTTTGTTATTTAAGACACTTTCCTCATGATAATTCAAAAGTATAAAAATCCTTATCCAGATGGTCATGCTCTGTTCAGTGGGCTCTGGGATAGTGCACACTCTAATGCCCATTAGATGGCAGCATTATATAACAGAAATGTGGCCTATCACTGGATTCTTCTGAGGTTTTGACTTGCTGTCAATTCTAGTGCTCTTAGAATTAAAATAAAATTAATATAACAATAACAAATATATCTGTTTGGTTTTAAAATAATGTGGGTTTTGGTTTAAAGGATTATGTTTGTATTATTGGTTTGGTAATACCTTTACCATATTATCAAGGAAATTTTCTAACAGTGTCATCTTGTTTCTTAGAAAATTTGTTTGCCTAAATGACAATATTGATCATAATCATAAGGATGCACAGACAGTGAAGGCAGTGCTTAGGGATTTTTACGAGTCGATGTTTCCCATCCCTTCCCAATTTGAACTGCCAAGAGAATATCGGAATCGTTTTCTTCACATGCATGAACTCCAAGAATGGTATGTTCCACAAGTTCTTTTTAAGTTACTGTAGTGCAGTAATATATAATTACCTAAGATACTGCTAACAAGCTGGTTTTTCCCCAGTATTGTCATGAAAGAATTAATAGTGAAAATAGTGTGGTAAGATTTGAATGGACTAAAATATGAGGTCTGCAGGATTTGCTTTTCTCCAGTGCTTAAATAGTCATCAGCATTTTTTCAATTGGTCCTAACCTACTGCAAACAAAAGCTGTTGGTTTGTTCATTTGTTTGTTCCTTTGTTTGTTTTTTTTAATAAAACAGGAATTCTGGCTTTCTTTAAATGCAGAAAAACCCTAAACCATTGTTACATTTCTTACTAAGTGATTTTTCTCAATCTGTCACATAGCAATAACCATCTGGATAAAAATCAGAAAATATATATGTGTGTCCTATTTTTGCATAATATGTGAAATGTTTGTGTATGTTTATCTCATGTCTTTTTATAAATAACAACTGAAGAAATTGCAGTAGTTGACTTGAGAAGACAAGCAAAACATTGACAGATACAGTGACAAAAATGACACAAGACTAATATAAGTAAACCTGTTGCTGATCAGCAAACCATAAGAAATCGCTGTTAATAAGAAAACAGAAAATATTAGAGGAACTGTAGAAGGAATCAGAAGGATTGTAGGTGTGATTGTAGTGCTACAAGCCCTGCTCTAGTAGTGGCAGAGGGAGCAGGAGGCAAACCTATTTCAGTTGTTAGCTTTAGAAATTTGTGCTGGAGGAGTAGACACAGTGTTGGCTCCCTTTTAGAGACTCTCCATCAAGACTTTTTGTAGCTTCAAAAAGACACTTTATTTTGACTTTTTTGTAGCCAAGGATGATTCTACCCAGGGTGTGTCAAGGCAGGCTAAAGTTCTGGTGGAAATCAAAGTATTTTCAGAATCACAGGACAGCCCAGGTTAGCAGGGACCTCAAAAGATCATCTGGCCCAACATTTCATGGGAAATGGTGCCTAGACGAGACTGTCTGTTGCCAGCTTTCAAGTGCCCTGGCTGCAGGTATTTAACTGTAGAAATAAGGGAATTGCAGGTTGGTCAAAAAGGATACAGTGTGACTGCAAAACCATAGTTGCCACAAGCAAATGTGGCACTTGGAGATGTAGTTTAGATGTGGACTTGGCAGTTATAGCTTAACAGTTGGACTTGATCTTTGAGATCTTTTCTAGCCGAAAAGATTCTATGATCTAGCACCCTGAGCAGTCATATCTTGGAAACTTCCAGTGGTGCAGACTCTACCCTGTCTCTGGGAAGACTGCTCCAGAAATGATTGTTTTGACTGTAAAAAAGATTGCCTTACATCAAGATGGAACCTCTCCCTGCCCAACTCATAACTGTTGCTCCTTCTCCTCTCTATGTGGCTCTTTGTGAAGAGAGAGCCTACGTCCTCTTTTTAGTTACCCATTAGGAACTGGATAAAACTTTCTTTGTATGTTTCTTGTAAACATTAAATATTATTATATATAAAGCTGTTTTTCTGTTTCCTTCTTTCTTTGTCCAGGAGGGCATATAGAGACAAGCTCAAATTCTGGACCCACTGTGTTCTAGTAACACTTATTGTATTTACAGTCATCTCATTTTTTGCTGAACAGGTAAAGTTAATGTCTTCCTATCAAATCTGTATAACACTTAACAGAATGTGGAATCTTCAGGATAACATTGGATGGATTTTTTAAAGAGGTTTTGAAGAATAGCTAGGGTTTTCCCTTCATAAAAGAAGCAAAGATGTTACATGAATCATGATTAGGTTGCTTTAATTTTTAGGTCACCATGTTGAGATTCCTTGAAAAGAGAGTCATATGGGGAGGAGGAGAGTGGCCCCTTCTCAGGTGCCTTGGGCCAGTAAAGTCCATCACCAGTGTGCTAAATTTGAATGCTCAAATTCAGTCATTGTTTTTGAAATTCTTGGTCTGTTAACATGGATATTGGTAGAAGCATATAGTAAGATAAGAGGAAGGAAAATTAGTCCAGAAGGGGATCTTAAGTTACTTAAAGGCCTTATTAAAATCTCTTCCCTAAGTAATTGAAAGGACTCCTAAGAATTCAAGAGATTTTGAATCAGACTCAAGGGGAAAACCTTGACTTCTGCAAGCTTAAAATGGCTTTCTTGAACATGATTAGTCCTGCTAAACTCAGAGGGAGTCAATGGAACAAATCATATGGGTAATTCTTTGCAGGTTGGGGCCTTAAGTAACACTTTCCGTGGTCTGATGAAGAGGGTGTAATTCTTGAAAGGTTGGCTTTTGATTATTATTTTTTTCCTACCTGTAACTTTTGCATGACTCTTTCCCTTGATTTTCAACCTTTTTTATTAGAAAACTCCATTAGTAGCTTGGTTTTGGAAGGGGATACTCAACTCAGATAGGAATCTAAATACCATTTTAAGATGCCAGCTTTGTGCTGAGCTTTTAAAACTAGACTGTAGCCTGGTGTTAATTTAAACGCACCAATTACTTTTAAAATAATCAGAATAAAGGCATGGTGTATTTTTCACTTTCTGCTTGTATTCTGATTATTGAGAAGTCTAGTGGAAATGTGCCCATCTAATAGATGAGTTGGAGTAAAAAATGCCTTTCTGGTATAATCAGAAAAAAAAAGTACAGTACTGAGTATTTACCATGGGTGGTAGAGATTTAATAGTTTCTAGAATGAAAACCTGACCAGCTGTTGACCTTTAGCCCAGCAGAGAACTACATATTGTATTTCTTTCTCTCCTCAGCTAATTGCACTTAAACGAAAGATTTTTCCAAGGAGAAGGATCCAAAAAGAAGTTGGTCATGAACGAATCAAAGTGTAGAAGAGCTTTATTTTGGAGATCAGTCTACCTCAAGCTGTGATTAAGCATTTTAAGTGTCTCTTTCAGAAGTGTCTTTTCTGGTTTGCTGTTTAACTACATTGATATGAAGAAAAAAAATCATGCACCTACATTTGAATCTCTGCAGTACTCTTCATGATATAAAAGCTGCTGTTGCTGTGACAATGCAACATAACAACAACAAATAATTGCAGGACACCTGTACATAGGCAGTTTTAAACAGATCTTACTTTACAACTCTTAGTTCATGGCCATGTTATCCTTTTTTATAAAAAGGGTTACCTAAACAAATGTAACTGCATTTATTGCAGGGGATGTTGCCAACTAGATAAAAATGTTGGAAGGAAAAGTTGTTTGGGATCAGCTTAAGAAGTCCTTGATCTTGCATTCCAAAGCATTTTGCAAATTGCTGTCATTGCTGCTTTTTTTAGCCCTCTGGGGAAAATTGAGAATTATGTAACTTGTCATGTAAATTTAGAATACGTTTATAGATGTTGACATTCTTTAAAGCACAGTGGCAATTCATCTCCCTATATGTAGTGTATAATTGGGATTTCAAAGAAAAGATATGCTAAAAAAATTACACTGTAACAACATCTTAATGGTTTATATGCAAGATATTTTGTATGTGGTGTATTATAGTCCAAAGAATACACAAAGAAATGGTGTTATTTCCTGGCTTGATTAAAAAGAGAGGGTTGTAATCAAAGGAAAATGATCAAGGTAAAATATTTTACAAGCATTGTAAATAAAAAAGCAAAAGTGCCTCTATATGAATGGATAACAAACTGTTTCAAAGTAGAAAAGTATGGGGAGCAGTGTTTCACTTCATAAAATAATATTTGTACTGACTTAAAAAGCTGTGGTGTTTTTAAATTTAACAGGGTTTGCCCTGTATTTTGCTGAGATACCGGTGTGGTTTTATGTGGGAAAGGGTACTGAATCTTTTCAAGCAGAAATTTTTGGTGGTGTATCTTAATTGTATTAGCAGTATTCAAAAGGCATTAATTTTTTGTAATCAGATGATGTACAAAATGTATGTGCGTATGTATTGTAAGATACTTGGCTTGCTTTGGAATTAACTAAAACGTGATGAAAGTTTTGTCTGCCGTTTCTGTTTCACAGTCAACCAAAGCTCACACATTTTGGTAAATTAGCCAGGAACCTGTATGTCAAAAGTTCTTAATTTTTCCGCTAAACCCTTCCATCTTTAATGATTTAATAGTAATTTGAAGCATGGCTCCGTTCTCAGAGCGGAACGATGCTTTTGAGCAGCGTGAGGATCCATGCGCAGGCAGTGCCCGGGGCTGGCAGCGCCGTGTCCCTGCCGTGCCCGTTCCCGCCCTTTCCCGGCGGCGGGAGGCGCTGAGGCGGCACCAGCGTGAGGGCGGCCGGGGGCCCCGGGCTTTTGGGGGCAGCCGCGTTCCCTCTGCTGCATCGGGGCTGCCAGGAGCCCTGTCCCTGCCGCCTGTGAGTCCCCTCAGGGTGCAGCTGAGGGCCCAAGTCTCCCTTGCTGCTCCGAGGTGGGTCCCCACAGTGAAAAGCCCCACACAGGAAATCCACACAAGCAACGGTTTAATATCTTTGTGGGGCACGGTGGGAAAAAAAAAAGAGGTGAGTTTCTCTAAAAATCACTGTTGGAATACACAGCTGTGGATTGAAGACACTCAGATCGGCTAAAACAGGTACCTACACGGGATGGGTACGGGCTGTGTGGGCTTGTGAGGTGGCAGGATTGTTTCACACCTCTATGAGGGGGACTGAGAAGTTCTCCTTTGTAAAGCGATTTTTAGTACAAAGAAGAGTGTATGTCAGATAAAATAGATGCTTGCACTTCAAAGTTAAAGTGCCTTGGCAGCACAGGGACAGGCACAGCCAGACACTATGGACCAGTGTCTCCTCCTTTACATCATGTCCTCAACAATCAGTAATCAAAAGGTAGGTTAAGTCTTGACAATTTTCTCTCATTTAAGGATAGTTCTAATGCAAGGGCTTTTGATTTTCCAGTCAATAAAGACACTTGTTTTTCAAGACACTTGTAAAATCTAAAATTCTTTGTACTACATAGAGAAGCATCAACCTCAGAAAAAGCTCGGTATTAAAAAGTACTGTTCCTTCCTTAGCATAGTGTGACCGTGTTTGTACAGATCCATGGAATTTGGGATTAAAAAACATTTGTCAACAGCTATTGACGAATAACAAAAATAATAATAATAAAAATTCGGAAACTGAGGTGTGAGAGCATTGACAATGTTGGGGGACCTCACAGTTGTCAATTTCCATGTGTGAACTTAATTTTCAGATCTGTCTCTGCCCTGGCTAGTAGAAAACCTACTGATATTCACTTATTTACTTTATTAAATTTCTCATTCTAGACATAATCCAACACAGCCAGAAATAACTTTTTAAGAGGATAGTCTATGTGTAAAAATGTTTGCCAGTGCAGAAATGGCATTACTTACATTACAGAATGTAGAAGTGTAATAGCTATAAATCAGAACCTGAAAGTTACCCAGGACTTTAAAAAATGGCATAAGCTTATGTATATTTGTGTTTACAGTGTGGGATGTCTTGTAGAGTCACATTGTTCTCTATGGTTTATCACTTCCCTATGTTGGACAGTAGAATACTGGCATAGCTTTTGGGGAATGCAGTACTGGATATGACAAAATGTGTAATAAAGCTTATGCTTTATGGAAGCTAAGCTGGCAGATGTCTTAAGAAAATGGCTAATTTATCTTTTTTTTCCAGCCAAATCAAGTTTGTTCCTAATAGCCCTGGCATTTTTTTTAGCATGTTCAAAGCTTCAATGATGGGTAATGCTGTGGAATATCTCAAAACTAAACCAGTTTTACTGCTTGCATGTCTTTACAGGTGCAAACTGTTAAAGACCCATAATAGGTCCATGTAAGCATGAAAACATATTTATATTCAATTTACTGTGGAGGAAGTTATGTGACAGGTACAATATACTGTTTCAGTAGGAAAAGATCTCACCATGGCACCATCGGGAAGAAAGCATGGAGGAAAAGCTAGTAAACCAGCACAGGAAGAACAGACCATACCTAGTTATGACTTTGAGGAGGAAAGAAAAGAACTGAGTGGATCAGAGGAAGATATTAGAGAAGGTGCTTATATGACTTTTTTAGCACATTAATAAAATGTGGATTTTATTATGTTTGTGACTATGAATAGAAGGAAAGAACTTCTGAGTCAACTAGGGACTGAGCAAAACATGGTTCATAATGCCTGAGCCCACCAGGCTCCTACTGTGTAATTTTTATTGGTAATTTTCAAAATAATATAAATATCTATTTGTGATTTTGCTTTTAAACGTACAGAATTACAGTACCTATATTACAGTAAAATTCAAATTGGACTTTGTAATTTTTATGTTATTTGTAGCTTTCTGGTGGTTGCTATATTGTGAGTTGGAAGTAATGATGTAGTAGTGGACAGAGAAGGTAAAACTGTTTGGGACCAGGGCAGAGAACTCAAAGCAGTGCCAGCTCCAATCTGGCCTTGCAGAATAATTCACCACCATCTGTCAACTCCTGATCAAAGTTACAGCAGCTGCCTGTGTGACTGATGGGCACTGACCATGAGATGTGGTCAGGGAAATGACATTACAGAAAAGTCATTAATTACACTTTTAATAACTCTAATGACCAACACAAAATGTACTTTTGTAAATATTTCCATAATTCTTATTAAGGTGACATACCAGTAATGGACAAGCACGGAAAGAAAAGACCTCTGGTGACTACTCATGTTCCAGATGATGTGGGGTAAGGCTAGATGTCTGGGGGCTTTTTCCAAAATAAGGAGGTCTTAAATAGGTACAAACTTCAGTTATTCACTATGCTTATTTTTGCTTTGTTTGGGTGATGGATAATACAGTAGCTGCAGGTAAAAAAAAAAGAAAATGTAGCATTTTAAAACAGCAATTCTTCAGTTTCTTTGTAGATACTTTTTTAACATGCGGAAAAATTTGATACATTTGTGTGAGTTCTTACAAATTTTTGTTTCTTTTAAAAGATTATTTGTTTTCTTCTAGATTGATGATTTCATTAAATTCCATTAATTTTTTCTTCTCATTTTAGTTGCTTGAAGATATTACTAATATTATAAATTATCCAAATACTGCATGAAAAATAAATTTTTTTACAGATAAATCTTATAAAATTTATTATTCATGGACAGAGTAAATGTAATAAAAAAGTACATGCTGAAATAGTTTTCAAGCAGATTATATCTGTTAAGTTGAAAATACTGTTTTTACTGTCTTGTAACACTTCCTTACACACTGGTGTTATCATCTTAGAGATGCTGTACAAACAACCCATTTTGGGTTGTTATTTGCCTTGGGTATTTTTACTGTGCCAGTCATGCTGACTGAGATGGACTTGTTTTCATTTGGTGTTCCAAATACAAATTTTATTTACTGACTGCCCTCACTCAAGCCCCTTTAAATGGCTAATAGTGCCTCTTTACTGGGCTATAAGCTAATAGATTCTAGCTTTTTTTTTTTTTTTAAAGAGCAGATTAGTCTGAAAGAAAAACCTTTCACAGGACGAGAAAAGGAATATAATTATGGCAGTGGCAGTGCTGTCACTGTTAAAAAGTAATAGGCATGTGAATAAAATTAGTTTTAAGCATATTCAGCAGGTCTTACTTTAAAGTCAGAAAATGATTAAATAAAAATTTGAAACACTATTTTGTAGGGGTGAAGTACAGAATATGTTGGAGAGATTTGGAGGTAAGTACCTTTATATTCTAATAAAAAAAAAAAAAGTTGTAGAGTTAAAAGTAGTTACTTACCATAAAATAACTTTCAAGACTTACATAAAATGACCAGGTTTTGTAGGATTTTTCAGCATTTCTGAATAAAGACAGTTTTCAGGAAAAAAAATAGAATTTACAGCTACAGAGAGCAAAGGGAAAGAAGAGGAGGGAATAACTGCATATTAATGAGTCACAGCTTGTAAGTGTAGATAATTACAAAGGAAAAGGGAAAGATGCATGAGTGCTTTGTATAATCAATTCCAATTTTAAGATGAAATTTAAGACATAGTAAATATATTGTAGAGAAAAGGGACGAAAGCAGTTTGCTTTTGGTCTCATTGAACTTTTTGTTGCACTGACATAAAGGATACTGGGGATGGCAGGACTTGAGTGAGAAATGGGAAAGTGAAAGGGGAATGTAAATGTTAATATAAACAGCAAAGAAGAACAAAAAGTTCTAAAGAAGCTATTTTGGAAGTAGAGTTTAGTTGCAACACAGAATGAGAGAGGAGTCTGTACTTAGCACTTCCAGAAATCTAGAGAACAGGGAATCAGCAGGTAAGAGGATTTCAGCAGTCAGAAGGAATATGAGTTTCTAGAACAGCCAGATTACAAGGGTAAGTAATGCCAGTCATCCAGTGAAGAGAGATTTGTGTGTGTCACTTAGCAGGATTTAGTCATAATCAGATCCCCAGGTGGCTTTACCTAGTTAAATTACCATCTGAATTCTAGATAGTGACAGATTAGAGAAAAAACACCTTTAACTTGTAAAGAACGTACAATACCCATCACAGAGTAAGCAAACATGAAAAAGCCATGGAAGGGAAACCATCTTAATGCCAGCATTACACACTCAATAGCTTTTATTACATTGTATGTAATAAAAGAAACCTGTACAGAGTCATTACTTGCCTGTCAAATGTAAGGTGAAAGAGGAGCTTACGTTAACTCCTTAAGCCACAATTTAGGACTTTTGGCTCTCACAAAATTATATATATTGTATTATATATTAGAATGGTATTAGAGATCTGGCAGTTCAGATAAGAGGATTTCAATGCTAAAAAGTTATGATTGCTTGTAGTTTAAGACTCAAAAAAGGAATGAAAGAAGGATGGAAGGCGGGAGAATTAATGGATCAGAGAGAGGATGCTGTCTGCACAAAATAGTGGGTTTGGCATTAGCAGAGGCAGATACCTCAGCAAATTAGAGGTTTGACTCTGAAATCTACAGCAAGAAGGAACAAAATTACTGTATTAATCTTAAACTGTGACTTGATAAATCTTCAAATGTAAATTGAAGTGAAACACAGTAACTTATATTAATACTTTAAAAGTACTGTTTCTCTGAAATATAAAAATAGTTACTCATTCATGATGCTCACAGGGACAGTCACCACATACTAACCTTAATTTATTTCTAAAATTCAAGAAATTTGCTTACGACTCTGAAACAGGTGTTGGTTAGGGCATGTGAGAGGCATAAGGAAGCAGTGTTCACAATAGTGCCACCAGCAGGCTGAGATATACTCACATCAGTTCAGATCACAGGAGCTTCTCGTCCTTAGAACACACCCCATTTGCTTCTCCAGAGTGTAACTGATCAGCCTTTTTAATACATGGCACAATGTATCCAGCATGCCTAATTCCTAAATATGCTTTTACTTTCAGCTGACATTAACAAGGCTCTCTTAGCTAAGAGGAAACGATTAGAAATGTATACAAAAGCCTCACTCAAAACCAGTAACCAGAAGATTGAACACGTTTGGAAAACACAGCAGGAGCAAAGGTGATCTTTACCCTTGGTTTTCAAGCCTGTGGAACTAGGTTCCCTTCTGGGTCACAGAATGGATAGCTGGTCTGTTGCCTTGCAATATCAAGTACTGTATCTAATGTTAAATATCTGCTCAGGGCCTCTGCTGCCTCCTGTTGTGTCCACTTCATTAATCTGACAGTAATAGTTTAGTACATTCTCTTTTGAACAGACAAATTTAAGATTTGGATCTCTGAGAGCAAGGTACGTTAAAGAGTGGGGCTTACCTTTATCTTTATGGAAAGTGACCTTTGAAAGTAATTATGTGTTTTAAAACAACATGGCAGGTGGGTATTTCCCACTTTGGCATTTTCTGTTTCTACCTGAAAACTGAAAAATGTTCAGTAAAACTTTAATAACATTCTGGTTAAGAAAGTAAGTAACTTTCACCTTGCTTAACATTTCTCACCTCTTAAGGCATATTTAATTACTACATCTGAGACCAGAGATAGAGCAAAGTGAAAAAGGAGACAGCTAAAAACTAAAAGTCAGCAATACTTCTAACTGTCTCGGTGTTGTTCTACATTGATTTGTATTTGAAACTTGTATGAACAGAATGTTAAGAAATGAGCTTATCAGTTTTGCATTAAATACCCCTTGTGTTCAAGCAAGCATCTGTAATTGGATTAGAAAAACATGGTAAATCTCAGAAAACCTGACACTGTTAGGAAGAAGAGTTGTTACCATTTCTTTTTAACCGGTATTTTATGGGAGTGCTGTCTCTATAAATATATTCCACATTGTCTCAGTGTATGTGTGTGTTCAATTTTTCAAAATATACAGTATTTAAATGGGGTCAGATGTCAAAATAGCCTATTTCTTTATCTATGCCACCTTTTATTCTATTCCATGTGTATGTTGAACCTTAGCTTTCCTTGTAATTCCCTGTAGCATTGGTCATACTTACAGATAGTGTCTGTTTATAGGCAGAAGCTCAATCACGAGTTCTCCCAGCAGTTCCTGACTTTATTTCAGCAATGGGATGTAGATGTACAAAAGGCAGAGGAGCAGGAAGAGAAACTAGCGGTGAGTTTCCAGCATGGCGGGAGTTTCACTGTAATTTCCACAAGGAGGGAATGTTGATGTTTTGTTACTCAAGAAATGTAAAAACACCTTATGTAGTTTAAACATATGATTGTTTAAGTTTGGGAAGAGGGGTGCATTTATAAACTTTATTTCAAGTTTATAAACACTGTTAAGTGATGCCCTAGGCCAGCATACAGATTGAGAAAAGCATAGACCATCTAAGGAGAAGAAAGACGTGCTGTTTCTGTCCACCTGTAGTCTTTGGGTTCAAGGAATAAAGGAAAGTACTTGTCTTTCAGCATACATTGCTTAAAAATATGCCTGTATATAATAAATGTAAGGGAATTTGATCACTGAAAGAGGATAGGAGCTATACAATGGAAAGTAATCATGTTGCTGTGTTTGTACTTCCAACACATTTGCAAGTTTTGCTTTTCCCTAGGTAGCACATTCCTCTGGGATACCCAAAGCAGCTGTGGGGTATAGCAATCCTCATGGGATTTTACAGGGATAATTCAGGTTGCAAGACTTCAGGAGATGACTTGGGGCTTAATCCAGTCTTCAGTCTTACTGTTGTTAATAAGAGCCAGGGTACCTTCTCCAGGCAGAGATCCACATTACAAGGCACAGATTTTGAGTGAAGGCAGAATTTCTGATTCTGAAAAATGACATTGGTGTACTGTCCAAGAACTCGGGTTACAACTGATGTAATTCTGTTTTTCTTTTGCTTCTGCTTCAGAATATGCTTCGTCAGCAACAAAAAGTTTTTCAACAGGCAAGAATAGTTCAAAGTCAGAGACTGAAAACCATTAAGCAACTCTACGAGCAATTCTTAAAGGTAAATTTTTTCCTTGGAAGGGAGCTGATCTTTATCCCATCACTTAAGAAAGCTGCATTAATTCAGTGTTTTAAGTTGTTTGGTATTTCTTTAACAAAGTAACTAACATACTAGACAGCAAGCAAAAAAACCTGGTTTGAGTACAGCCACACAAAAATTTTACTTTTTTAGTTAAAGACTTTCCTGACAAGAGAAAATCTTCTGTGCCTTAATCATCTTCATGACCCTTTGCTGGGCTCTATCCTGTATGTCCGTGTCTCTGTTATACTCAGGAGTCTGAACTGGACCCAGCACTCCAGGTGTGGCTTCACCAGCTGCCCAGCCCCCAGTATACGGGGCAGATTCAAATCTGTCAGTTTCTGACAAACCTTTATTTCAGTTCAAGTAATTTCCTAGCTGGTTTTGAAATTTTAGTTATGATAAGCTTAGTGTTTTGTTTGAGTTTTTTTCAAGCCTGGTAGTTGATAAAAATAAATCTGAAATAGAGCAACTCTTAGTTTGAAATAGTCAGAATTTACTGAGTATATTACAGAAGCATCAATAAATAATAGCTGTTCCAAAATGTCAAAAATGTTTTCATCAAAGAGGAAAAACTGAACAAAAGGTCAAGTATTACCTTGATTCTTCTCTTCAAAAAAGATCAAAAGGTAGAAGTCAAGCCTCAAATAAGCTTAAATAAATACAAATTAATGAAAATGCAACTAGACAGATACATAGAGGTAAGTGTAATTGTATGTAAAAAAGAGAAGATAACCACAGAGTTTTATTTGGCTTATCTGGGGAGAAGTGTGCAAAGAAACATAGTGGGGTTTATACTCCTTACTTCGAGTCCCGCAAGGTTGTCATAATACTGAACCCCTAGAATTCCTGACAGACGTCTCTTCAATCTCCTCCTGTAGAACTTTTATCTTAATTGAAATGCAGAATTAGGTAGCTGAGACCTCACAGAGGCTGACTGGAGGGTTCTATTTTCTTCTTCATATTGTTTAAATAGGAATGCAGACTGGAGTATGAAGTCCTGTATGATTCCTCTGCCAAGTTTGTGACAAACTCATCAATTACCTGTGACTACTGTAAAAATTAAATTGTAGTATGAATAATGACTGGTTTGTTTGGTTGGTTTAAATGAACCCCTTGACATTGAGGAGTTCAGAATTAATATTATCCTTAACTTCAGAGCATGGAAGAGCTGGAGAAGAGCAACGAAAATCTTCTGGCTGGTGCCCAAAATGAACTTCGCAAGGAAATGGCAATGTTGCAGAAGAAGATTATGATGGACACTGTAAGTATCAGGTCTATGAAGTTAGTTAAATGCAAAAATAGAATATCCAATTAAAAGTCATTTGACATTCATTTAATTCAAAGGAATCATATTGATACAGCATTTGTTCACCATTATCTCCTTTTCTTGTGACAGCAACAGCAGGAGATGGCGACTGTTCGCAAGTCTCTTCAGTCCATGTTATTCTGATGGCTCAGTGGAGGAGCAACTTGTACCTAAGTAGCATGATATAAGTACAGGCATTAGAAGGATGTTGAGATTTAAATCGTTCAAGGTTCCTATTAAACTCTTTCTTGGATTGTTCTAATCTTGTCTGTTAATGTTGCAAGAACATATCTCAGTAAACTTTTACTACTGGGGGGCAGTATGGGCCCCAAACCATTCACTGTCTGTTCAGCTGATTTTTAAAAATTTCGTATCTACTTCCAATAGCATTGGACTGTTAAGCTGTTTCACTTTTTCTAATACAAAATTGTAACAAGGGGAAAGAATCAATGAAGCATGCATTACCCAGATTTTAGGTTACAACTTGAGGCCTTTAGGTACATTGTGCAAACAGAATCATTTCTAACAAACTGCAGATTTTCAGTTTCAACATTCAGTCTGCTGATATATTAGCTGTTATAAAAATTCACAGGGTATGACATAGCTCAGATGTTTAACGATGTATATTAAGGTAAATTAAAGTAAATTTTGTTAACTTTTTTGTTAGTCTAGACATTGTACTATCTTTGTATTAGTAAGAGGTTTATAAACCAGAAAAGGGGTGTTTTTTAGTTAAATGATGAGCTTAATGTATCAGCTCAAGTAACAATAACTAAACATTATGCATTTTGGGGTCTACTTTTTGTAGAACCACTGCTAGAAGGAATCTACCTCATTTATTTAGTACAAGCTGTTACAAGCCTTTGAAATGGAATATTACTTATTCCAATTCCACATGACTAGCAATTTAGGGAGGCCTGAGTTTTAAGGGTAAAGCATTTATCTTCCATGTATCTCGTTACAGTAAATAAGTATAAACTAAATTGGCTGAGTGTGCATGCAGTTTGTTTTTATAGAAAACCATTACACCTGAATATCTACTTTAAAAAATTAGATAGTTGCAAACATATTTAATGCTTTAATACAACAGTAGATAAAACAAAAACTATCCACACACACAAAATGTGATGTTTTCACAACAATGTATTTCAAAACCATATTTTTCTTCTCAGCCTACTAGCATTTTTTAGGTCAGAGTCAAGAAATTTGATGATGCTTCTACAGCTCTGGAAGCCAGCTTAGTGATGGCTAACTAACTTGCAGTAACTTCAGCTATTTGGTTGTAATGAGTACGGAACGTCTTGATCTGCCTCTGCTAGGATTGAGGACAGGAGCAAACATGGAAGTCGCACTGCTACACTGATGCACGAGGCGATATGGGCCTCTCATGGGTAACTAGTAACATTGCTGATCTGTAATTACTGAGTCTTGGCCCTCTAAGGACAATTACAGGAGGCTGTGAAACAGGTGACAGGTTCTGCTTCAGATCTTCAATAGGTTATTTGTTAGCATTATCTCCTGGTTCGGGTTTTCTGAGTGATTTCTGCATTAGTTTCCTGTTATCCATATACTTCAATCACATCCTCAAAACTACTTATACCTACTATGCCAGGACACAGTTTTGACCATTGTAAAGAACCCACTCATTTCACTCTAAAGACGTTGCCTGTGTCTTTTCATCAGGTTAATTTGCTTACACTATTCAGCCAAAGTAAAATGGTCATTACCATCTTCTTTTCTATTTGACCATGGCCTGGGTTCAGGCTAAATTGATGTGCAGACGCTGTGTCATTTCCAGCCTCAAACAGGAGTAGTAGGATTCATTCTGAATTGATATTAGTCTCTTTGAGTTGTAGTCCTTTGGCAGTAACTCTTACAGCTATCACTCAAAAGGATCATTATATTCTTCTTAAGCAGGAAGGTGGTGGATTCCCTCCAGACCAACAGACAATACACCATGTAAAAAGTTCCTTGAATGCCTCAGGAAGTATATTTGAATTAATAAGCAGGTATGAAGCTGCAGTGGTAGTATTTTTAAAACAAACTATGGCATTCTTTATTGCAGCCATCCTATTGTTAGACATATTATGGTGCCCAGTGGGTCTGTTCTTATAGGAAGAGAAAGGCTGATATTGGGCCTCAGTTCCTGTTTTGGAGAGTTTTATATTATGATTCAGTTTTATGCTCTTTATGCTCTTTTGTTTGGATAAAGTACAATGGTAGCTATGAGATAATAGGATCAAGTGTATGGTAAATGAACACAGTGATAGCACAAACACCACATAGGGAAATACAGCTGGGCTGCAGTGCTGGAGTCACAGGCATTGAAGTTTATCGATGAACTTTGTCCTTCACTTGCATAGGCTTACAGATACAAGTTAGGGTGCCTAAAGTCCTATCCTTACACAGCTACCTCTAGTCTAGATGAGGATGAAGTACAATGAGCCTAACCTTACTATGACCACAAAACCAGAAACTGGCTTTGAAAGAAAGTGCAAGCTAAAGTTTTATGTGGTAGCAGTAGGTTATGTACTTAGATACTAGAGAATGCATGAATTCTAAAGGCACTCATAACGGTACTTTGAAGTAGAAGAAAATTTTCCTGAGCTGTACTTCCTTTATCTACTGCTCTAACAGCTTGTTCCTTAGAAGTACCAGAAGAGAGATTGAGTGATTTTTACCTCATGGCTGGCTCATTTTACCAATCTTAATAATGCAGGATTGAATTCATTGGTATATCTGACAACCACTTCAGAGCAGTTCCAACAAAACTTGAGAAACTAATGCAACAAGATTAGACAATTGGGTTAGAGAAACATGAAATTCCTCTTCAAATTCTGGTTGGCAGCACCTTGGTTTGCATCTACATTCATCAGAAGAGAAGTACAGAATTAAAGTTACCTAACAGGAAATGGCAACATTTTCAAATGTAGTATTTGTGGTCTAAAATGCAGGGAAATACGTACTGGTTCAAAAGTACAACAGCATCTGCACAATGTTGTATCTACTAATTCTAACATCTGGTAATGTCTGAAACACAGTGAACTTTCTCATAAAACTGTTTTCTTCAAAAGTTTAATCTGTCTTCCAAAAAACAGGCTGCTTTGTTCCCCTAACTGCTTCTCTTCTCTTGTCCTTGACCTATTTAATCAGTCATTATGGTTTTGAACCTGCTCAGGAGCTTGATGAGATGAAATTCTGAAGACATGTATATGAAGATGAGCGGCAATCTGTAGGCACACACCACTGGCATATCTCAGCATATCAAACAAGGATATGAACTTCAAAAGAACAAAACAGAACAGGTTAAAAAAATACTTTTTTCAAAAGTTGTCCCTACTATAAATATGCTATACTTTAATCAGAATTTATGCAAGTGACAAGTGTAACATACATGGATCATTGTAACATACAGCTGCAGAGTGGTCTAGTTTAGAATTAAAAAGAAAATCACAAAACCCCAACAGCAGTAAACACTTACAAGATCTGATTTAAAAAAAAAGTTCATCTGCAGTTCACAGAAGGACTTTAAAAAACCCACATGGACTAAAGCATCATTTCAGGAGAGATGTATAGATTTACTTTAACATCTCTGTTCCAAGAAAAGCAAGCCAGTCAGCTCCCAAAAACATTTACATGGCACTCCCTCTGCAGTGACAACAGAAATGTGAGCAAGTCAGAATTGGCAGAGCAGAATGACAGGGACAATTCTCTATCCATTCCTTAAAGCACAGTCCAAACAAAAAGTATAGAACACTTACCAATGCTATCCACAGAACAATATATTCATCAATGAAACTGTTGAAGTATTGGTCCAAAAACAGAAGTCCTGGCCCAATAAATGCAGAGTCCTGAAGACAAATTTCACTTTTTGTCATGTGAGCCACCTATGTTAAAAAAAAAAAAAAAGTGCATCCCTGCAAGATTGGCATAACTACCAGCAAACAGGCATCACATCTTTGTCCAGGAATGTCCTCTTGGAAGTTACATCTATACCTGTGCATTTCAGCTACCTGGAGGGGCTCCCCCCTGTCCAGTTTTCCTGCACTGTATTCAAACTGTAAGACTATGCAAATGTATTACTGAAAACTAACACTATTCACTTGAAATAGTGTTTTCAAGTCTACCTTGAAAATTTTGGCTTTCCCTAGCAAAAAAGTTAACTAGGAAGCAGACCTTTTCTTAGGTGGCAACACTTGTTCTCACTGTTTAGTAAGAAAATCTGTAGAATACCTATTTTCTAGTGTTTGCGTGTTTGAAAAATGTTAGCCCTGGAGAAAAAAAAGCATCTGGCTGGATTACTGATATGCAAATATGTATAATAAGGCAACTTTTTAAAATCCATTGAGGAGTGCTTTATGTACAAAAAAGGCAAAGACCAAAGACAGAATAGAGACAGAAAAGTTTCTCTTCTCATTTTAATGATCACAATAAATTCTTATTTAAGATAATTAAAGGAGAAGTCACAGCACTGTTAGTAAGGCTAAAGAGACCCCACTGAGGATGGTAATGACATTTAACATCCTAACTGGGATGTTAAATGCATTATAAATGCTTAGCATAAATGATTACTAAATGCAGTAAGTGCATTTCCAGGAGTAAGTTAAACAAAACTGAAACTCCTAACCAGTCCATTCCACACCAAATACATGTTTGTATCAGTGTCACATATAATCTCTCTGTGAAACCCTGAGACTAATTCAGTGTCTTGATCACAATGAAATGTAATACAGTAGCAAAGCAAAATGGGAAAACAGTGCCCCCTGATCTAGTAAGGGTTAAGCCAAGAACCAGTTCAGTTTTAGGAGGTTTAGGACTGACTTACCACCAACTTCTGTGAGATTTTGGCATTCACAAGCCCAAATGTCAAGACATACAGGCAAGAATGTTTTTCGAACAGCTGAGTTGTAGACTTTTTATAAATTGTTATGGCCAGTGTGATAAGCAGTCCAATGTGCAGGCCTGGTGAAAGAACACTTGTTCCCTAAGATATAAAGGGGTGAAAATTTGTCATAAACTTCAGTCACACGATAAAGTCCAATTTTTATACATATTGCAAATCCCATTAAACAAAACCAGAGTTGTCAAAACTTGCCAAAATCCATTGGCATTATGCCACCGGTCTTAGTACCCTTTGCAGTGACCACTAATCAATTTTTTAAGGAAAGTCACAGCTGGTTCCTATGACAGAAGAAATCTAGTAACAGGCAGAGAGAAGGTAGATAGTGAACTTTGCTTTAGCCATCTAACACTCACATGCCTCTCTGCTTAAAAGCTTAAACAAGTAAAACCCTTATGGATAATCTGAAACACAATAAATTATGGGCATAAATTATTCAAACCCCATTTGGATTTTTAGCACAACTTACTGCTATTGTAGATCCATTCTTTCCAACCCCTCCACCAAAGATGACACGGAAGTAATTGAAAAAAGAAAGTGTTGTTCCACACAGGATGCCTATAACTGCAAAGAACTTCAGTTCTAAGCCCAGCAAAGGGACCTTAGCAGAACACAAAAGAAAAAAACCAAACCAAACCAAAAAACACAACAAAACACGAAAAAAAAGAAAAAAAAAGAAAAAACAAACCACAAGAAAACAAGAGAAAGATATTAAAAGTTAAGCACACAACACTTTTTTAAAGAAGTCATCAAAGCAGCCACTCTTACTTACTAAACAAATGTTTTATTTGAGCCTTCACTTTCCTGGGAACAAGCTCAGGACAACAGTGTTTAAAATTTGTTTCCTTACTAAGAAAACAAGTATCTTTTCTAATGCTTAAACTCCACTATTGAGTACTTAAGTTCTGTTCTTGAAATTCAGCTAAATTTTACTCTGTTCCTCCTTAATATGTTATTTAAATATTTTCACCAAATAAGCAAACTTATTTGCTGATGACAGACTACTGCCATCAATCACCATGATAGAGGAGCAGGAAGAGTGATAGTTCCTTCTATTCCACTTGATAAAACAACACTGATCCACAGGAAACACAAACACCATCTGCCTGCTGTGTGTTTTGGCATGTTATTTGTATGCTGTATCTTTGCATATCACAAGACTATCATGAATAGTCTCCAGATACAAATTTTAATTAAACAGTTACCTTTTGGAATCAATTGCAGTTTCAAGGAAACTTCCAAAGGCAGCAGAGGATTAAAAAAAGAAGTAATAAATAGAAACCATTTACTATATTTTTGAATATATAGTTTTTTGATACAGCATAACTGTATTTTTGAATATATTTATAGTTTAGTTATATATTTTTTGAATGTAGTTATAGTTTTTTGAGATACAGCATAACTACAACAGATTCTAATAGTGAGAAAGAAATTAATCATAATTTAAGTTTAATGCACCTACTTTTTTTTCCAACATGAAAACAAGCTTTTTGAAAACAGAAAAAAAATAAAAAAAAAGAGTTGGGAAAAGGAAACAAAGTTTAGATGAAGAGTCCTTAATTGCTGAATAAGCTTTTGAGCTAGTTTTCATTTCTTTGTGGTTTACATTTAGGTTAATTTCTATTAGTTATCAATAGTATGGAAAAAGTAAATCTCAGCTCTTCACACTATAACCAATCAGAACTATAAATTTCTGAGTAAAGGCCCTAGAAAGCTTGAAGATCTTTTGATATTGTCTACTAAAGTGCATCTTTAAAGATCAGAATAAAAGCCAGAGATACGGAAAAGTTTTGGGACAGAAAACAATGTTTTAAATATCAATATTTACATGGCTGTGTCATAATCCTTAAAAATCAGTGCACCTGCATCGACACAAATATGGATAACTTAACCAAAACCCCCTGGCTTCATCCATGGTTTCATTAGATTGAAGCATTTAATCCTTAGAATTTAAAATAAATCATTTAACTGAAATATATGCCTTGCAATAAAATATACAAAATATATAAAACCAGAACAAAAACTATATGATAAAGCTAAAGTATGTGTGGAGTACTAGTTCCAGATCAGAAGTTTATATGTGGCAGATGGGGTCTTTTTTCCTCTATGTAGCTATAAATCTGTGCACAGGGAGTCACACCAATAGATCTAAGTGAACTATGACATTAAAATAACCTACACTTACACAATAGGCTAGAATAACATTACACAACTAGTAGGTGTTGATGGTACTTGCACAAAGCAGCTTCAAATACCACAGGAACTGTGGACACTTAACAAGAATACTCAGCAGAACTCTGAGCACTTAACACACTCACCTTATAGTCCCATATTGCTGGTCCTCCATAGGCAGATATCAAGAGCAGCATTGTTATGGCAATCTGAACTTCAGTTACATCAATTCTGTGAAGGGGAAGAAAAAGAGATTTAGTTCAAGGGTTTTTTGCTGGAAGTGTAAAGTGTATGTGCAGGGAGGGGGGGAATAAAACTCCAGGAACTGTAGGTCAAATTATACAAATATATATAGAATATTACTTTCCTTGACTGGGAAAGTTACTCTATATGGAGCACACATCTCTGGCTAAGATTTAAAATTAAATCTATACTCCTTTTCTGGAGCAAGCTACATATAATTTTAAAAGGGGATCTCCTTAATGAATACATTGTTAACTATTTGAGAATTCTGTACAAATTTAGACTCGTTGATGTTTAAGTATCAAATAAAGGTTTAAGGTAAGCTCATAGTAAATGCAATCAAGCATTTCTATTAAAAGCACAGCATATAAAAGTGGAGATTATAACGAGCAGGCTGGGAAAGAAGGGATTTTTTTAAGCCTCGTATCATGAAAACTTGACAGATACAGCCTGCAAAACAAGGGAGGACTGAGTCAGTGGAAAGGTAAGCATTTGCTGTATTTCTGAGGACATATAATTGCTATCTTGCTTTCCTCCATTATTTTAGGAAAGGTGGCCCTGTATGCCCTATGAAGTCCAGACTCCATATTTCACCTTCTTTTGTTCTCAGACAAGACAGACAATTCTTTATTGTTGTATTTAATTGATGAAACCTCACATGAAGACAAAGCTCAAGAAAAAATAAATCAGTACTTTTTAACCTTTAACATAAATAACTAAAATAATGACCAAAAAAGGGTGCATATTAAAGGTACCTTTTATGGTACCGAAAGTTTTGAGACAGGTGCCTTATCTTCATACTAAAGTTACCAGCAAACAGTGATAATGACTGTTCAAGTTTTCTTTTAGCAGTTGGAATAAATTTGCTGTTTTAAGGTACTACAACCAATATGCATTGCTACTTACTTAGTACCTGACCTGTCTGCACAGGAAACAGTGGATTTTTAAAAGGAGATAGCAACCATCTGTTGGGTAATGGAAAAAAATTATCTGAACTTGACAATCTCAGTTAAAACTCTCTTCTTTCACCAGAAAGATGGTGATAAAATATGCTAAATTTCATGACAGTTTTGAGACTCTTAGAGGATCAAGAGTTTAAACTGCAGTTAGATGATAACCTGAGGTGCTCATCACCTGTTAAAGCAAGAGAATGGGGAGTCTTCATCTTCCTAAGGTGTTGTATTCCCTCAGGTTTTTTTGTGTAGTGCTCATTGGACTGTAAGGTGAGCCAGTCCAGCTTGCCAGTCCAGTGTAGGCTTTTAAACTTCTGCCCATTTCATGAAGTGGCTTGAAGTGCACTGACAGTGTCACAGAACACTGGGGCTGAGAGTAGGCTCTTCCTTCTCTGCCAGGGATGAAGTGTTGCATCCAGCCAGCCACTGCTGAACTTGCTGGTTACCTTATGCAAAAGCACCCATGTGCAAGTGTTCAGAGCTTGCACTCTGTACTATTAACACCAGGATTTCTAATCGGCATTGCCTTTGTTGTTGCTGGTGGTGGGAGGAGGCTCAAAGTTGAAGCTGTGCCAAAGTGTAATACTTAATTTTACAGCAGCTCAAACTGTTGGCGGCAACAGAGCCCAAATCAGAGTCCAAAGACTTTACTCAGACACTGCACAGTATTCCACGACCTGACAGTGTCACATTATTCAGCTCTCTGATCCTTCCTGGCCATCACCACTAGCAATCTCTCATTTGTGATTTGTTTCTAAAATCGAGTACTGCTAATTGAGAAATAGCATCAAGTGAAAACTTCCATTCATCTTATTATGTACCATCATATTTGAAGCACTGCAGTAATGCCTTCTTCACATCTCTCTGTCTAAGAGAAACAAAATTGGGAGCCTTGAAAAAAACTGTGACCTGTTTTCACTGGACAGAAGTAAGTTATCTTGTGGAAAAGTTGTTTCTGTTTAACTTTAAACAGTAACCATGGAACACCAGGCCATTCTGACCTGTTTGTATTATGCACTATCTTTCTGTTAAAGTAGAAGTCACACAGTTTTTAACAAAATCTTTATGTGGTAAAGGAGTCTCAGTATGTTCCCGATGTGGGGAAATCATTCTCATGCTTTTTGCAAGAATAAAAGGTACAGAAAAGCAGCCATGTCTGCAAAACACCAGAGCTCATGGCCTGGTCCACCTCCCTTCAGAGCAGCCTACTGTCATGGACAGAAAGTATCCTATTTCAGCCATCACCATAAAGCATCTATTTTTGTTGCCAGCACAAGATGTCCTTTAAAAACAATAGGATGTGCAGGCAGGCAGAAGAATTACGGTTTGTGTGGTAAAATGCATTACCAGCAAATCAAAAAGAGCTCTTATCAATATCACAGGGACAGCTGCATTTGATGCAGTGTGCAGGGATCACCAGCCTGTGTGCCTGCTAAGGCACTTCTTGCAGGGCAGAGCTAAGTAGGGCTATGAACAGGTGATTTAGCAAATGACTGGGATTAGCAGAAGGACAGCCCTCATCTATCGCTTATTTTCAGTTCTGCTGCCACAGAAGTCTTAGACCTTTTTCTCTTTTCAGAATTAATTATACTAAAGTGAAACTTGTTGCTCAAAATCAGCAGAAGACCACGGCCAGGCACTACCACAGTTATAGGAGGGTACAGCAATCGCCACACTATTAGCAGTTAAATTGAAATTATTGTCTTCTACATGAACGTCATGACTTCTCCTCCTATGCTGCAGTGAAACATAACATTTCTATCAAGTCATGAACAGCATCACAGCAGTCTCTAGCTGACCTAACACAAAACCTAAAGGACATCAAAGCCAGTATGAGCCAGATGAAAAAAAGGCCTTCACATAAACGTGGGGTAATTCTTCAAGCATTGCCATAGGTCTGTGGAACTCCTTGAGGATGCAATGGGTGCAGAGAGTCCATTCCAATGAAGACAGAAGATGTTTATGAAAAGGAAAGCCATTAGCAGGGGAATTTCTCTAAAATGCATGTGGTTTAGAGTCCCCTGGGGCTGAAACCATTGTGTGGCTGGGAGATTACACAGGGAGGTACCCAGATGCTTGCTCTGTCCCTACTCCTACACAGGGCACTTGTTTGCAATGTAAACAAGACCTTTCTGGCCTGAACTTGCACGGTGCTTGTTGGGTTCTGACAACAAATCTGCAGACAAAAGAGCCGAATGCATGCAAACAAAACATATACAGCTAAAATCAGCTGCTAAAAGAATAAGTCCTCTGTATTATGCAAAGTTTTAAATTCTTGTCAGGCAAAACACAAATCTGCTAGATTAGAAGGGAGATGAGAAGGTGAGAAAAAGAGAAAGCAGGGATTAAACCAAGAAGAAACTGAAATCAAGGAGCTAGCAGTCTCAGACATTAAGCCACATGCATTTCTAAAGATACCTACTTACTTTCCAAATCTTAGTATGCCTGATACGTATGTCTGCCAGTGAGCAGAATAGAACATGAACAGTCCCACAAAACAACAGAAAAACAACCAGTCAGGATTTGTTCCTAGTCGGATTGCTATGCAGGATCCAAGGACAACAAATACTGAAAAGCAGAAATGAACATGTTAGTCATATACCCTCTTTGGTTGAAGTTAAGAGAAACTAAAAACACAGGACATTTTACATCACTCTAACAAAGTAATGCTATGACTGGTACTTTACTGAGTAGTTGACCTTCAGGGGCAGTCCTGGCAGGAGAAACCAAAACACAGCACTCCTTTTCTGCCAAGACAGACTCCTTTTCTGCCATGCCCTCTAGCCTACAATGGTTGTTCTCCTCCTCCTGGCCTTGTCATCTCGTGTTCTTTGCAACACTGACGACTTCAGCTGAAGGGCCAAGCTCAGGGAGAGTGGCAGCTGCATTTCTCTGGGAAGTGAGACATAAAGAATGTACCAATTCCCAGAGCAACTGTTTCAGCCATTGAGCTTTACAGAACTACAGGCATTGGCACCAACAGCAGCTCAGTCATGGAAAGTGAAACTGAGCAAGGCTTACTTTTTAAGGACTCCCAACTTTTATAAAACTACTTCTTCTAAGGAATATAAATTACCCTTCTCCTAAGTGCCAGGCTGGATGGCCTATTACCAAACCGGTATTTTGGCACATTACTCCTAAAGTGGAGTAGATGGACTACTTAAGTAAGTGCAGAATACATCTTACCCAACATCTGCCAAAGGAACTTCTAAAACACCCCCCTGTTACTGGCCAGGGATGCAAAGGTCAGGAGATGGTGAAGTTATCCTGAAAGACCTGTTTCAAGCAGGAGTTTGGACTAAATGATCTCCAGAAGTCCTTTACAACTTCAACAAATCCATGATTAATCAGCTCCTCTTTGAAACAGGTAACTTATAAACTAGGATGGGTGACAGTAGGTTAAGGCTACCTGTGGAAATAGAGTCGCAACCATGATCAAAGAGTTCTCCGAGAGGAGAACTACTGTTTGTTCTTCTGGCTTGCTTCCCATCAATGGCATCCAGAGACTGGTAGATAAAAAGTCCTAGTGCACCCAGGATGTATGCCCAAAAAGGTGCCTGAAAGAGATTCACACAAAAGGTCACCAGGTAGCTCCCAATTTCTTAGGTGATAATCTGTTTTATTAAAAGTAAAATAATGTTCACCACAAAACTGTACTATATTGTACTATTTGATACTTAATTAATGGACAAACCAAACACCTTGTACTAATTTCTACATGGATTGTAGTAAATACTGTAATTAATTACCCCAGATATACCAGTGGAACACAGGTCCTTCTATTTATTTAAACAAAAACAACCCCAAAACTTTAGCCCCTCTACTGCACCAGCTAACTTTCTTTTCTACCTTAAACCCACAGTATTTCTGTAATTATTTGCATTCTTTGTGCTGAAGAATGTCATACAAATAAAAATCATCTTTAAAAAAGAAAGTAGTGGCAATGCACTTACTAAAGCTTTCAGCAGTTTGCATGACAGACACTTGGATGATTTGCTCATATTTACAACATATAAATATGAAAAACCTACTAAGTTTTTTTAGTAAACAAAGACTTCAGCGTTTAGAGAAAGATATTTTTTCCAACACACAAAAATTGACTACCTAGGCACTTTGGACAGGGCTCAAAAAACCTAAAAAATTCACTAAATATGAAGGAGAAACTATCTATTTAATACACATCATCAGTTTCAAACCAAGCTGTTACATTAACACCACTTTTAGGTTCAAAGGAACTGTTCTGCAGTCATTCCTTTCAAAAGCACTATTTTCACATGCACAGTCAGTCTGGCTTTGTCTAGGAATTAGGTTTTGTTTAAAATTATTTAAAACACCTTTTGGAACAAAGCACAGGCACCATTTTTGCCTCACGTAGTTTCCACAGGTACCCACAGCATTCAGAAGTACTGTTCATGAAAACAAAGTCAGGTAAAAATGCTGGAAATGCAACTTGCAGGTTAAACAAGTGAACACCCACAGGCAGTCAGAGAGCTGAATCCTTTCCCACTCCCTGCTCAGGGACAGCTGTGGTGCAGCTACACCTCTGCAACTCCTCTCCTGCAGCACAAATTGACCGACAATGTGTCCATGTATTTCCTAAGACCAGTAAAGGCTTTAAGCAGATTAGACAACAGATCAGATCTCAGTGTGCTGAGATTTGTCCACACTCAACTAAACCCAGTGCCACTGCTGGGCAAGAAGGGAAAATGGCAGCCATCTGTCAGTTCAAAGGCAGCAGTAAGAATGCAGATGAGGTGCAGATGCTCCTTCAGACATTCTGATGTCTCATCATCATTATACTCATTGTCTTGAGCTAGAAAAAAAGTTATGCCTCCAGTTAGACTGGTCACAAAAAGCATGTCACTAAGCAGTGACATGCTTAAGGCAAGTCCAGTTCTGAATAGCATTTTTGTTGTTATTTAAGAATGCCTCATGTATTTTGGGCTGGCTGATATACTGTTATCAAAGTCAAATGGTTGGCTGCTTCACCCAGCTTTGAAGGAAAAGACAGTCAAAGATTCAGAGCCTGTGGAGAGCAGGAGGGGCCTGTGGCTACCCCAGGACTGAGGATCACCAAAAGCCCCAGGGAGGCAGAGAGAACTCAAGGGTCTCTCATGGCACAAGCTCACTTGGTCTCACATTGTGCAGGGGGACTGTGGCTACCTCCACTTGCTGTCCACCCTCCAAAAACAGAGAGCTCTCAGTCAGAGCTCGGGTACTTCAGAACGTAAAAGCACAATTAGGATTTTACTGAAGCTGAGATAATTTTGGTTGTGATATAATCCACACACTAAAGTTACCACAGTACATGCACTGGCTTTCAGAATAAGTTTGTTACATGGAGAATAACACAGAGTCTCAAACACTGCAGCTCCAGACCTATGAGCAGAAAGGCCATGAGAAATCACTGGTTTCACTGCTGACTTTTAAAGGAGTATTTGAAAGACACTGCTAGTTTTATCAGCAGTATTTCTGTGAAGTGCCACAAAAGTCATCTGCAGTGTTTTGTGACGTGTCCTTATGGCAATATACTTCTATTAATTATGAAAACATAGCTTCAGATCTACATTTAAGTTCCCACAAAGCAAGTGTAACACAATATATGCAAAAATAAACAAATACATCAGCTTGAACTCAAACTTCTCTAATTAGGTCTTTCTGACAAAGCAGTAGCTTTTTTCCAGTTGCAAGTTATGGTACAGGTATGATCATTCAGGCTGACTCAAATCTGTTTGCATTAGCTCCTACTGGGACAAATCAAAGCAACAGTCCCTCCAGATCCCTGAACTAAAGCACTCTGTCTGCCCTTTGCTGATCCGGACAAAGGGTGAGCATTTTCATCTGTTTCCCAGTAAGAATCATCTGTATCCATTAGCACCTGTATCAGTACCCCCAACCATTCAACAGAAAGGAAAATTATCCCAGTAAGAATAGCATATGTCAGAGAGCTTAGAAACACTTTCTAGAGCATTTCATCCTTAGGCCGGCAGTTTGAACGTAACTCCAAGTGGTAAGAACCAAAATTCACTTGTGATTAGCTATCATTTAGCAGATTAAATGAACGCTCTAATGTTTTAATCAGTAAAACACAGTTTTCCAAACCACCAAAGGTTCCTAATAACCATGGATTTTCTCTGCTATCCACCCTCCCTGATGCTGTCCTTCTTTGCCTTCTCACGTGCCTGGCTGTCCATACAGGGATGTCCCCTGATGGCTTCCCATACTGGACCTAGGTAGTCTTCAAATTAGAGAACTGGGAGCATCTGAGAATGTTGACATGGCTGAGCAGAAAGGTCAGGAGGCTCCCAAAGACCATCAGCTTTTAACTGATGAGGTGTTTATTATCTCTGCCCAAAGTCATATCCTGCCCAAGCAAATGTATTATTTGGGCAGACCTAGGTGCTATTCTCACAGAACTAGAAGAGAACAGAATCCTGAGGGGGAGGAGGCACGGGAGGGAGAGGGGTTGCCTCTATGCTTTGATTCAAAGGGATGCCTGAAGGTACTACAACCCCAGAATCCTGTCACACACAGACTCGATACAGCAGAACTGGTCATTTACTGACCCAAAGCATGTCAAAACAAAGCCATGTACATGTAGTGTTTGACAGGTATACACGACATGCACTTCCTTCAGGAAAAAATGGGGGTTGAACAGCAGGCATTCTTCTGCTCCCTTGATTCCACCCCACAAAAGAGCATGGACAGCTGCAAAAGACTACATGTCAGGGAAACCTCTTAGAACTTGTTTCAAGCACAGCTCTCAAGTCCAGAGAAATCAATAGGCCAAGCTTTTGCAGTATTTAAAGATTCAGTTCCTTAATTACTCATCACGTTTAGCCATAATCTCACTTCCTCAATCCACACCTAATAGTGTTGCCCTAGTTCACACAGTCCCTCTCTGGATCAGATCCAGAATAGAGGGAGACATTTTGACTGGATTTCCCCCTTCTCCACCCCTAAACGTGGATCATTTCCCATGCTTCTGTTCAGCACAAAGCACTGTCGCAATTGTACTAATAGCAGGATGAGGGAAGGGGCTGTTCAAACCTGAACTACAGCAGGGATGAAAAAAATAAAAATAATAATCAAATAATCGTACCATAGTCCAAGTGCATTTCATACATAGCAAGGACTCTCTGCATTCCTTTAGCATCTTCATCTCTCAAACAAGCCCTGTCTGCAAGAGCTCTCAGTCTTCCGTGTCAGAATTCCAGTACCTTCTTACTTCATGCAAAATAACCTTCTTCTCCCATTCAAAACTGATCTGTTTCCCACTCGTGAGTTTTGGCTGAATTTCCCACTCCATGCTTCACATTTCTTTTCCAAGTCAGGTAATGCTTTTTCCTTCATGCTCTTCCCCCCCACGCATGTGCCCTGCATACCAGCTGCTCCAGTTCAACTTCTTTTCTACTTTTCTACTCTCTCTCCCACAAAGTTCAGCAGTGCCCCTGCTGTTTACAAAATATCATACCTGTCAATATCTTCCCCTCATTTTGCCCTCTAGTAGGCCTCTTTCATTTTAAAGGTGGTTCGGTTGTTTGTTTGGGTTTGCTGTTAGTTTTTTAAAGTTTTTTATTTTTAAAGAGAGAGAAAGGCAGAGTCTCACTAGTGTTCCTCTCCCTCCAAACAGCTGATAGTAGAGCCAGGTGAAGTCACCTAGACCCTTCCCTGCTTTTTGGTCTTCCTAGATGTATGGCTTTCTAAACAGCATATTTCAGCAAGGTATGACACCCTTTTATAAACTCACTACACCATTTCCTGAACAATCCTACAGGGCTAGCGACCCTTCCTTCCCTTAGCTCTCTGCAGGAGAATCCTTGGGCCCCTGCCCCCTTTTCCTAGTACTGCCCAAAAAGCATATCCATAATCCATGCTTTTCTCTCCCTGTCTTCTTCTGTTCCCAGTTCTTCGCTTAGATCATGCTCTAAGTGCTACAAGATAAATTTTCAAATAGTTATAATTCAATACAATATAATAATTACATTTAGGATGCACTTCTGTCTAAAATTCTAGCTTCTCAAACTATTCTACAATTCTAAGACTTTATAAAAGAGGGCAATTTAGACTAAACATAAAGAAGTTTGGTTTTTGGGTTTTTTTATGATGAGGGTCATGAAACACTGGCACATGTTGCCCAGAAAGGTGGTGGATGCCCCACCCCTGGAAACATCCAAGGTCAGACTGGACAGGACTCTGAGCAACCCAATCTAGCTGAAAATATCCCTGCTGATGGCAGGGAGGCTGGACAGAATGGCCTTCAAAGGTCTCTTCCACCCAGCTATTTTATGATTTTAGAGAGATCTGTGGCTGATCTTGAAGGATTACCAAAGCTAGATCCCTCTATGAGCAACCATGAAAGCAGAGGATCAAAGTTTCCTTTCTCCTTTTAAAAAAAATAAAGTTTAGTCAGTTTTCTTCCTTGGTTTTCCCCAGAAAGGGGAAGGATATGCAAGATTCCCCTGCAAGGCCTTATGAATTGACTAGCTGCTTCAGAGAAGTCTGCTGGCAGTAGGGGAGAACAATTCACTGTCTTATGGTCCAGATAAAATGGAAATCCTCACCTAAAAAGTGCTCCTTTTGCACTCTAATACACCAGATACACACTGTTTTTACTTAATGTCAGCAAGAGTTTTCATTCCTAAATATTTCCTAATGAGTGTTAAAAAAAAAAAAAA